>QJPP01002864.1:0-78367 GCA_003996215.1 Jaltomata sinuosa | reverse complement strand
CTCCTCTCAAATTCAACAGCTGAATCATTGTGCTAGTAATGTTGAACTTGGCCCCGGGCGCTAGCGGAGGAAGAACAATGGCGCTCGTAGCACCAACTTCATCCAAGTCGATATCCTCATCATCCAAGTGATGCTGAGCATGTTGAGCCTGTTGTTCTGCAGCGAGCCTTGTTGCCTCCTGCTGTTGTACATTCATGGTTTGCCTTAGCGTTCTTGCGAGCTCGGGGTCGTAGGGTAATATTGGTTCACCCGAGCATCGGGTACTTGGCATGCACAACTATGTACCTTGTAACAAACAAAAACAACAAATAAAAGTAAAAGCAGGAAATATGACTAAGAGTCAAATAAACACACCAGACTTAATAAACAACCGTATTCCCCGGCAACGGCGCCAAAATTTGATACGCCCAAATTACACTTCAATTAAGAAGCGTAAGCGGTCGCTGTCAAATATAGAACCCAACTAAGGTTGGGGTCGATCCCACAGGGAATAAGGTGCAAATTAAATCGTTAGTGAATTAGATGACTAATAATCAATAGTTTCCGGTAAATGGGGGGGTTTGTGTGATCAATATTTGAACAATGCAAATAATAATTTACGAGTTTCAACGAGTAATAATCAATATGAGAGGCAAACTAGGGATGTGTTCACCATGGCTTCGTAAACAATCACGAGTTGGGGTTCGATCGGGTTCTTCCTATATGTATATCACGATGTGATTGAATTAATGGTATCGTCTAAACGTTTCTCAACCAAATAGACGAATTTCCTTTTCAATTCTCTCGAACTTGAAAAGGTGAACTTTCCTATTTCCATCCTAAACATCAAGTAGATTAATCTAGTTACAACATTAATCATAAGATGAGAGTTGGTAGTCTCGAATCCTCGTAGTTAATCAAATTTCCCGGTTTTAATCTCTTTGTTCAAGCAAATCAAACCAAGGTATGTTCTAATGTTTGCAACCATTAGAAAACGTAAATAACGAATGATTAACAACGTGACAACATATAAATTGAACCCTACTCTACCCGGAATCTATATTGTTACTTTTGCCATGGCTCCCACAACCCTAGTTGTGGGAAATTAGCTACTCATGCTATTAAAAAAATAGAAGAAAATCATATTAATAATAAGAGAAGGATTCTTACAAATAGTATGAAATTTACTTCAATTATCCAAGAACAAGCAGCCAAAAATCCCAAGAGTAATCGAAGAAGAAGAACGAAACGTGTATGTCGTATTTTTCCTCTCAAAAAGTTGCTCAAAATAGTCTCTAGAAATATTGGGTAATGAATAATGAATAATAAAATAACCCTAACACAGGGTATTTATAGTAGTCCAGGAAATAAAGTCCAAAAATAGAATTTTCGAAATCCCGCGTCGCGTTGATGGGTCACGTGACGGGCCGTCAAGCATGTGACTGGCCGTCACTTGGGCCGTCACATCTAAACAGTGAGTTTCCAGGAAAATTCTCAGGTAAGTCGTCCAGCAGGTGACGACTTACAGCTTTATATGCATTTTATGACAAATTTCCAGGTAAGTCGTCACTTGCTCGACGACTTACATGTATATAGGGTAAAAATGCATTTTGAGGAGTGCGTTTTATCTTGGTGGCTTGGGTTACGGTCCATCAGGTCAGTGACGGGCCGTCAGACGGGTCGTCACTCCTAGGCAGTGCTCGATGACTTGCTGTCTCGTCCTAGCGGCCTGACTGACGGCCAGTCACAGGTGTGACGGTCAGTCATACCAGCCGTCAAGCGTAACCAGTTGAGTTTTTTGAACATTTTTTCTTCTGTTTCTATCTCTAGCTCCATTCCCTGCAAATATAACAATAAAACATCAAAAACCACAAAAGTTGCTAGAAAACTCGCGAGTATTCTTAGTTAAAGGTGTCAAATGTGCCGTAGAATCCTGGCACATCGACGGACTGTAACCAGAATTCACACTTGCTGAACTTAGCGAATAGTTGGCGATCCTTGAGAGTTTGCATAAAAATCCTCAGATGAGTCGCATGCTCCTCTTAATTTCTAGAGTAAATAAGGATATCATCAATGAAGACGATGATGAACAAGTCCAAATACTATTTGAACACCCTATTCATTAAGTCCATGAAAGCTGCAGGAGCATTGGTTAGTCCAAAAGACATAACAACAAATTCGTAGTGACCATACCGAGTTCTGAAGGTTGTCTTCGTGATGTCACTATTGTTGACTCTGAGCTGATGATAGCTGGATCTCAAGTCTATCTTAGAGAAATAACTGGTACCCTGAAGCTGGTCGAATAAGTCATCAATCCTGGGGATAGGATATTTGTTCTTGATTGTGACTTTATTCAACTGACGGTAGTCTATGCACATCCTGAGAGAACCATCTTTCTTACGCACAAATAATACTAGAGCACCCCATGGTGAGATGCTGGGTCTGATGAAGCCTTTGTCTAGAAGGTCCTTCAACTGTTCTTTCAATTCCTTGAGCTCAGCTGGAGCCATTCTGTAAGAAGGAATTGAGATAGGCTGGGTATCTGGAAGGAGATCAATTTCGAAGTTGATTTCCCTTTCTGGAGGGACTCTAGGAAGATCTTCTGAAAAAACTTCTGAAAACTCACTGACTACTGGAATTGACTCAAGAGTTGGGGTTTCAGAGTTTGAATCCTTAACCCAAACTAGATAAAAGATATACCCTTTGGAAATCATCTTACTGGCCTTAAGGTAGGAAATGAAACGGCCTACAGGCACTAAGTTATTACCCTTCCACTCTAGGACTGGCTCGTAAGGAAATTGAAAATGAATGATCCTAGTTCTGCAATCGACTGAGGCATAACAAGAATGTAACCAATCCATGCCTAGAATGATATCGAAATCTAACATTTCTAACTCTACAAGATCTGCTGAGTTGACTTTTTAGAAAACTATGACTGGGTAATTTCTATATACCCATCTAGCTATAAATGGGTCACCAACTGGAGTAGAGACTGAGAAGGGTGCTAGAAGAGTTTATGGACTAACATCAAAGTTTACTGCTATATATGGAGTAATGAAAGTAAGCGTAGCTCCTGGATCTAACAATGCATAAACATCATAATTAAAGACTCGTAACGTACCCGTGACCACATCGAGTGCATACAAACTATTCTGGCGCTGACCGCCACCCATAACAGATGAGGCACCCTGCTAAGTAGAGCAACCTGCGGGAGCTGCTATAGAACCAGTCTGAGTCTGAGGGCGAACATCCTTACCCTTCTGAGAAGCTGTGGGACAATCCCTCATCATGTGGCCTGGCTTACTACATCCAAAGCAATTTCCGCTGCCTGCCATACACTCACCTTAGTGGTTCTTACCACACTTCTTATACATCAGATTAGGGCACCCACTAGTAACCAAACCTTGGGACTTGGAGCTAGACACTCTACCCAATCGATCCTTCCTGAACTTAGGCACTAGGGCACTAGCACAAGATGGAGCTGGTGCTGAATTTTTCTGTCGATACTGAGAGCTATTTCCACCCTCTGACCTCTGCTGAAAGTGTCTATACTGATCTGTCTTATCCCTCTTAGCATCACCTCCCCTTTCCTTGATCTTTTCCTCCTCAATTTGTTGAGCATAAGTAACTAATCTTGAGAAGTCCATTTCTTTCACAAGCATGGCCGTCTTGCATTCCTTGAACACATCGTCGGACACACCCGATAAGAACTTGCTCATGCGAGCTTGGGAGTCAGCTACTATCGCTGGAGCATACTTGGATAACTGTGTGAACTTCAGAGTGTAGTCCTGTACACTCATGTCATCCTGCCTCAAGTTTATGAATTCCTGAACCTTAGCTTCCCTGAGCTCTAGTGGAAAGAATCTATCCAGGAAAGCAGTCCTGAACATATCCCAAGTCACTGGTCATGCATTGGTACAATGGGATTCCTTCCACTGCTGGTACCAAGTTTAGTCCACTCCCTTTAGCTGATAAGCGGCCAAGTCTACACCCTCGACTAAAATGATACCCATAATGTCAGTGACCTTCTGGATGTCCTTAAGGAACTTTTGGGATCCTCTTCTGACTTGGACCCATGAAACTCTGGAGGGCTCATCCAAGTGAAGTCCCAGATTCTGGATGCAGCAGCATTGACCTGAGGTGGAGCTGGTGCGGCAGCTTGCTGCTTGACCTGAGCGGTCATGGATTGAGCGAGAACTTGGAAAGCAGCCCTGAATTAGGCATACATAACCTTCTCGTTTAAGGGGTCTACTGGGGCTGTTGGCTAGTTCCTAGCGTTAGCTCTTCTTGGAGGCATTTTTCTGAAATGCGAGAAGCAAGAGTTAGAATGGAGAGGGATCAATTAGAGTTCACACTCTCTAGCACGAGCGGGAAAAGAAAGAAAGGAAGTTATTCTTAATAACGTCTCACAGCCCCTCCTCCATAAGTGTGGCGCGCTTCACACCCATGAAGGAGACTCTACTTGATGCATCTTTCAGACATCCTAGGACACTTGAACCCTATGCTCTAATACCAAGTTTGTCACGCCCCGAGGCTACCCCCTGGATGTGATACAGTGCTTAGTGTCACGAGTGACTCAAATCTAACCCATGGCATGGTATATCTAAGTAAAACCAGTTTAAAGATATATACTGTGCGAAAAACTAAAGCAATTAAATATCTTAAAGTGGGAAGAACCCAAATGAAATCTAAATATAAGAAACTAGTTAAGTACTGACTGAATAACAATACTAAAAGTGCTGAATCTAGTCTATGTCTGAAAGCCATCTAACTGAATAGGAGTTGCTGGGACATGCCCCCATCTAACTCTAGCAAAACTAAAAACTGAAGATAAATAATGAAATAAAGGCATGTCTATTGTCCCCGAACTATTGGGGACTCACCACTGAGCTGCTGAGTACGGACCGGAGGTCAAGTTAGGCGTGATCTGGATGCTGAGTGTCTGAACCTACATCATGAAATGATGTACCACAAAAGTATGCGTCAGTACTTTGAATGTACTGAGCATGCAGAATACAAGCTGGACTGAACAATATATGTATATAACTGAACAAAATAATAAACATGTTGAACTGTAACTGAGAGTTGTACTGAATGCAGTGACCAAGTATAAATCATAAAATAATATGCTGATATGAATACTGAACATGAGTACTGAATACAAGGTTAATGCACATGAATCTGACTGTGGGATATACTACTAACTGACATACCCCAAGTTGAGCTAACTGTAGGGCCAACCTGTAACCCTGGATGGAAGGGCGTTCATACCTTGCCAAAGGAACAAACAAGTCTGACGTGGATCCACTACTGATGTCCACAAGGAACAAGGAGGTGCAGCCTAGTCTGACAGCTGACTCCTTCAAACCTACGGTGGCGCCGTAGTTCTAGGACTTGGGGATTGTTACTAAGAGTCATAGCCTAAGCTGACAGCTAAGCCCTCATCCCTAGTACGCTCGATACTAAGTCTACTCCCAATTAAATATAAGCTAGCATGCAACTATAACACTGGATAGCTCAAAATACTGATATAATCTGAGAATGCACACAACCAAGCTGTAGGATATGATATTCAAATTCAGAAATCTGATCATCTGACTGAGTCTCCCTAACATGTATAATCTATGGAGTACTGAAAATTACAACAAGTTAGGGTTCTAAACTCTGTAGATGAACTACACTAATTCTCCAAGAAACATGGACTATGCATTATATAACTCCATAACATCTGAATAGCAAGAATTCTCTAAGGTTTATGAACTCGAGGTTTTTAGCATTTATGGAGAACTGAAGGGATTTGACTGAGTGATAGGGACCTAATGGGTGAAAGGAACCCACTAGTGAAATCCCACATACCTATATGAAGATTCTACGGTTGAACCTTTGGATTCTGAGAGGAGCTTGGAGAAAACCCTTTTTGCCTTGTTCTTGAGAGAGAGCATTTTGTTCTTGAGAGATTTGCTAAGCATGAGTGATTTAGGAGTAATGAGGGAGAAATAGAGTTAAAAACCCTTTAATTACCCCCAAAATGACATACGGTTGGAATTAAAATAATTGGAAAAAGATTGGACTACCCCCGGGAAAGTTTAAAAGAATCTGCAGAAAATTGCGCTCAGGGACTATGGCTTGGTTGACGGACCGTCCTTCTAAATGATGGACCATTAACTGGAATCGTGGTTCTGCCTGTGCATTTTAGGGTCTCTAGTACTAGGAACGACGGTTCAACAGGATGGTCCGTCCTTCTGAATGATGGCCCGTCGTTTGACCCATGTTTCCTGGGGCTGGAACTGGGGTCCTCTAATTCTGAGAAATTATGACTCCTCAGGATGGACCTTTCTTCTGAATGACGTCCCATCAAGGGATTCATGGTTTCTGAAGACAGAGCTTAGGGTCTACTAGAATTGGGACTACGATTTGCATGATGGACCATTCTTTTGAACGACGGTCCGTTGCCTGAACCGTGGTCCCTGGGGAAGAACTGATGGGCTACTGTTTCAGGGATTACGGTTTCAAATGACGGACCATTCTTCTAAACGGCGGTCCATGGTTTGAACCTTGATTCCTGGGAACTTGAACTTTTCTAAAAAATTTATTTTCTACTAGTTTTCTGAGCTTAGTCTGGGCTTGGAAGTTCTGGGGTGTTACATATTAGCATACGTGTGTCACGCCCCGAGGCTACCCCCTAGACGCAACATAGTGATTAGTGTCATAAGTGGCCCCAAGTTAACCCATGGTCTGGCATATCTAGATAATTTCTGATAAAAATATACACTATGCGGAAACTGAAAATAATTTAATATTTGAAGTGAGAAAGAGCCCAAAACATGTCTGAATATAAAATATATCAAGAGTATAATGATGCTTGAAAAACAACACTAACAACTCAATAGCTGAATCTAGTCTATGTCTAAAAGCCTGTAACTGATATAAGTTGTTGGCACATCCCCCCAACTAACTCTAATAATCTGAAACTGAAATGTAAAACTTAAATAAATAAGAATATGTATCATTCTCAAACTATGAGGAGTCACCACTAAAATTGCTAAGTAAGGACTAGAAATCGAGCTAAATGCAGTCTGGATGCTGAGCGCCTGAACCTACATCATACAATGATGTAGCACAAAAGTATGCATCAGTACTGTGAATTTACTGAGCATGCGGGATGTATGCTAAGCTGAAAAACATAATACAGAACATCAAAATACATACTGAAATATAAAGTGATAGATAAGCTGAATGCAATGACCAAGTAAATATCATGAGTATATAGCATGTTGAACTGAAAACCTAAATACAAGGTCAATGCAACATGAGTCTGAATGTGTGAGGTACTATTAACCGACATACCGCAAGTTAAGCTAACTATGGGGATAACCTGTAACCCTGGATGGAAGGGTGTTCATACCTTATCAAGGGTACAAACAAGTCTAACGTGGATCCACTAAACTGATGTCCACAAGGGACAAGGGTGACCAACCTAATCTGACAGCTGACCCCTTTCATACCTATGGTGGCATCGTAGTTCTTGGATTTGGGGACTGCTACTAAAGGTCTCAGCCTAATCTGACAGCTAAGACTTCATCCCTTCATCCACTCGGTACTAAATCTACTCCCAACTGAATGTAAGCAATGATATGCAAGCTGAAATACTGGATAGCTCAAACGCTGATAATCATCTCAGAATGCAACATACATATACTAAAACTGATGGCATTCTATTTTGAAGCATGATTGTCTGAATTATCTACCAAGAAAGTATAATTTATGACTATTAAAATTAACACAAGCTAGGGTTTATGAGTCTTGTACATATGACTATACTAATTCTCTATGAAAACAAGAATTAAATATCATATAAGCAGTAGCATCTGAATTGCAATGAATCCCTAAGATTTAGGAACCCTAGGTCTGAATAATTCATGGAGAACTGAAGAACTGCTAAATCTTGGGACTCAATGGGTGAAAGGAACCCATTGATGAAATCCCACATACCTGGAGAAGAATCTATGAAGAAATCCCTTGGGCTTTGGGGTTGAGCTTGAAGGAACCTTCTGTTTGTTCTTGAGCAAAACTATCGCCTCTTTTCTTCTTTTCTTTCTAAGTCTGATTAGTTTTGGGAGAATGGAATAAGAGTGAAAATCCCTTTAATTACCACCCAAAATGACTAAGGTTCAGATATAAAAGGTAGGTAAAAGACTGGAATTCCCCTAAATTAATTAAAAGAAAGCTGCTAAAAATTGTGACTCAGGTACCACGACTTGGTTGATGGACCGTAGTCCTGGATGAAGGAACGTTAACTAAATCATGGTCCTGCACATGAGTCTTGGGGGTTCTCTGATCTGAGGATTCCACCACGAGTCCATAGGACGGATCTTGGTTCTGAATGACAATTTTTCATATGACTCGTGGTTCCTAGGACTTAGACTGAGGGTCCTCTAAGATTCTGGTTCCACGAGTCCACAGGATAGACCATGGTCCTGAATGACGGTTCATCGTGTAACTCGTGGTTGCTGAGCCCTGAACTGATGATCCTTAGATTAAGGGAAACCACGAGTGACAGAATGGTCCGTAGTCCTAGACTATAGTCCGTGGTTTAACTCAGGGTTCCTGGACCATGAACTAGGGGTCCTCTGGAAGTTGAAACTATGGTTGGGACAACGGACCGTGGTTCCGAACTACAATCCATGATTTTGACCGTGGTTTCTGGAAACTTGAATTTTTTTGAATTTTTTCTGCTGAGTACAATCAAAGTAGCTGGTTTAGATCCTAGGGTGTTACAATATCTCCCCCTTGGGATTATTCGTCCTTGAATGAAGACTACATAAGTTTAGTATGGAGGGAAAGAGCTGCAATCCCTATCAATTGAGTACTAGAAACTGATATCTAACTGAACTGAGTTCCATGGATATGCAAAAATTCTGAAATGATAGAATAGCTGAGGGAACATGGTACTGAGACCAAAATACATAAGAGTAACTGAGAAACTAGAGAGGAACTATTATCTCAAGCTGAAACTGAATCGGAAGGGAAGAGGTGAGGGTACTTGGCCATCATGGTTGCTTCTGCTTCTCAAGTAGCTCCCTCTATGGACTGATTCCTCCACAAAACCTTTACTGAAACTACTTACTTATTTCTCAACCTACGAATCTGACGGTCAAGAATCTCAACTGGAACCTTCTCATAGGTGAGGCTATCCTTTACAGCCACACTCTTTAAAGGCACTATCGATGCCGGATCACCTACACACTTATTCAACAGAGAGATGTGAAAGACTGGATAAAACGCTGCTAGTTCTACTGGCAATTCTAACTCGTAAGCCACATTACCAATACTTTTCAAGATTTTGTTGGGACATACATATCTGGGACTGATCTTTCCTTTCTTGGCAAATCTCATCATCCCCTTCATGGGTGACACTTTCAGGAAGACCCAATCGTCGATCTCAAACTTTAAGTCCCTTCTTCTCACATCTGCATAGGACTTTTGATGACTCTGAGCTGTATTTAGTCTTTCTCTGATGAGCTGAACATTATCCATAGCCTCATGAACCAAATCTGGCCCACTCAAGGCTTCTTCACCTACTTCAAACTAACCAATCGGTGACCTACACCTACGCCCATAAAGTGCCTCATATGGGGCCATCTAAATACTGGAGTGGAAACTGTTATTATAGGAAAACTCTATGAGAGGTAGGTGAACATCTCAACTACCTTTTAAATCGATCACGCAAGCCCTCAACATGTCCTGTAAAGTCTGAATGGTATGCTCTGCCAAACTATCCATCTGTGGATGAAATATTGTACTGAGATTCACCTGAGTACCAAGACCATTCTGAAATTATCTCCTGAAATGATATGTAAATTGGGGACCCCTATCTGAGATGATCGACAAGGGAACCCTGTGCAACCTGACTATCTCACTGATGTAGAGTTTGGCATAGTCCTCCGTGGAATCTGTAGTCTTGACAGCCAAGAAGTAAGCTGATTTAGTAACCCTATCCACTATCACCCAAACGGAGTCGTGCTGTCTGCGAGTACAAAGCAAACTTGTAATGAAATCCATGTTTATCATCTCCCACTTCCAAGAAGGAATGCTAATATCTTGAGTCACACCTCCTAGTTTTTGATGTTTTACTTTCACCTGCTGATAGTTGGTATACTTAGCCATAAAGTCTATAATATCCCTCTTCATGCCGTTCTACCAATAGACTTCTTGGGAAACTCTGACATGGTAGTTTCTGTATACCAATCTAGTTATAACTGGGTCACCAACTGGAGTAGAGACTGAGAAGGTTCTTAGAGAATTTCTAGACTGACACTAAAATTTACTGCTATAGAAAGAGTAACAAAGGAAAGCGTAGCCCCTGGATCTAATAATGCATAAACATCGAAACGGAAAACTTGTAACGTACCCGTGACCACATTAGAATAATCCTCCTAGTCTGTTGAGTCTAAAGGGTATACATCCTATTTTGGCACTGACCACCACCTGTACCAAACGAGGCACCCTGCTGAGTGGGGTGACCTGCTGGAGCTGCTGTAGAATTGGCCTGGTTCTGTGGGCGAACATCCTTGCCCTTCTGAGAAGCTGTTGGACAATCTCTCATTTTGTATCCTGGCTTGCCACACCCAAAGAAATTTCCACTACCTGCCATGCACTCACCCTAGTGGTTTCTACCACACTTCTTACACATTGAATGAGTGCGCCCACTAGTAACTGTACCTTGGAACTTAGAGCCTGGTGCTCTATCCCGTCAATCATGTTTGAACTTAGGCACTGGAGCACTAGCAGAAGATGGAGCTAGAGCTGAATATTTCTGACAGAACTGGGAGCGGTTACCACCCTCTGACCTCTGCTGAGAGTAGTTGAAGTCACATGTCTTAGCTCTCTTACTGTCTCCTCCCTTCTCTTTTATTTTCTCTTCCTCGATCTGCTAAGCATAAGTAACCAACCTAAAAAAATCCATCTCTTTAATCTGCATAGCAGTCCTTCACTCCTTGACCACATCATCAGACACACCAGATACGAACTTACTCATACAGGCCGTAGAGTCAATTACTATTGTTGGAGCATACTTAGACAACTGAGTAAACTTGAGTGCATACTCCTTCACACTCATATCATTTTTCTTCAAGTTAATGAACTCTTGGACCTTGGATTCCCTGAGCTCAAGTGGGAAAAACCTGTCAAGAAATACAGTCTTGAAGTGGTTCTAATCCACTGGGCCTACATTAGCACAACGGGATTCCTTCCACTGTTGATACCAAGTATAAGCCACTCCCTTTAGCTGGTAGGTGGCTAAATCTTCACTCTTAACTAGAGTGACACCCATAATATATGGTACCTTCTGGATGTCATCAAGAAACTCTTGTGGATCCTCCTCTGACTTGGACACATGAAATTCTGGAGGGTTCATCTGAGTGAAGTCCCAAATTCTAGTTGCAGCTTTGTTAGTCTGAGGTGGAGCTGGTGCCATAGCCTAATGATTGACCTGAGCTGTCATGGCCTGAGAAAGCACCTGGAAAGCAGCCCTGAATTCGGCATGAGTAACTTGCTCATTCATAGGGTCTGTTGGAGTTGCTCTGTGCTGGCAGATTCTTGGCATTGGCTCTTTTCGGAGGCATTTTTTGTAAAGCATAGAGCACAAGTTAGAAGGATATTAAATAGAGTTCATACTCTATAGCACGAGCTGGAAAAGAAAGAAGGGAAGTTGTTCCTAATGACATCTCATAGCTTCTCCTCCATAAGTGTGGCGCGCTTCACACCCTTGAAGAAGACTACTTGACGCGGCTTTCAGACACGCTAGGACACTTAAACCTGATGCTCTGATATCAAGTTTATCACACCCCGAGGCTACCCACTAGACGCAATATGGTTCTTAGTGTCACAAGTGGCCCCAAGCTAACACATGGTCTGGCATATCTAGAAAATTTCTAATAAAAACATACACTGTGCGGAAACTAAAAATGATTTAATATATAAAGTGAGAAAGAGCCCAAAACATGTCTGAATATAACATATATTAAGAGTATAATAATGCCTAAAAAACAACACTAACATCTCAATAGCTGAATCTAGTCTATGTCTAAAAGCCTCTAACAGATATGAGTTACTGGAACATGCCCCCAGCTAACTCTAATAATTTGAAACTGAAATGTAAAACTTAAATAAATAAGCATATATATCATCCTCGAAATATAAGGACTCACCACTGAAGCTACTGATTAAGGACTAGAAATCGAGCTAAACACGGTTTGGATGCTGAGCGCCTGAACCTACATACAACGATGTAGCACAAAAGTATGCGTTAGTACTTTGAATGTACTGAGCATGCGGGATGTATGCTAAGCTTAACAATATAAGACTGAACATAGAAATACATAATGAAACATAAACTGATAGATAAGTTGAATGCAATGACCAAGTAACTATCATGAGTATATAGCATGATGAACTGAATAATTGGATACAAGGTCAATGCTACATGAGTCTGAATGTGGGAGGTACTATTAACCGACATACCCCAAGCTAAGCTAACTGTGGGGCCAACCTGTAACCCTTGAAGGAAGGGTGTTCATACCTTTCCAAGGGTACAAACAAGTCTGACATGGATCCACTAAACTGATATCCATAAGGTATAAAGGTGACCAGCCTAATCTGACAGCGGGCCCTTTTTATACCTACGGTTGCGCAGTAGTTCTGGGATTTGGGGACTGCTACTAAAGGTCTCAGCCTAATCTGACAGCTAACCATTCATCCCTTCAGCTCGGTACTAAGTCTACTCCCAACTGAATGTAAGCAATGATATGCAATCTGAAATACTAGATAGCTCAAACACTGATAATAATATGAGAATGCAACATACATATACTGAAACTGATGACATTCTATTCTGAAGCATGATTATCTGAATTATCTGCCTAGCAAGAATAATTTATGACTACTGAAATTAACACAAGCTACGGTTTCTGAGTATTGTACATATGACTATACCAATTCTCTAGGAAAACAAGAATTAAATATCATATAAGCAGTAGCATCTGAATTGCAATGAATCCCTAAGATTTAGGAACCCTAGGTTTGAATAATTCATAGAGAACTGAAGAACTGGCTGAATCTAGGGACTCAATGGGTGAAAGGAACCCATTGATGAAATCCCACATACCTGAAGAAGAATCTATGGAGAAATCCCTTGGACTTTGGGGTTGAGCTTGAAGGAACCTTCTGCTTATTCTTGAGCAAAACTATTGCCTCTTTTCTTCTTTTCTTTCTAAGTTTGATTAGGTTTTGGAGAATGGGGAAATAAGAGTGAAAATCCTTTTAATTACCCCCTAAAATGACTAAGGTTTGGAAATAAAAAGGTAGTGAAAAGACTGGAATGCCCCTGAATTAATTAAAAGAAAGCTGCTGAAAATTGCAAATCAGGTACAATGACTTGGTTGACGGACCGTAGTCCTGGATGACATACCGTCAACTGAATCGTGGTCCTGTGGATAAGTCTTGGGGGTTCTCTAATTTGAGGATTCCATGAGTCCACAGGACAGACCGTGGTTCTGAATGATGGTTCATCGTATGACTCGTGGTTTGTAGGACTTAGACTGAGGGTTCTTTGAGGTTCTAGTTCCACGAGTCCACAGGACTGACCATGGTCCTGAATGACAGTTCATCGTGTTACTCGTGGTTGTTGAGCCCTGAAGTGATTATCCTCTGATTAAGGGAAACCATGAGTAACAGGACGATCTGTGGTCCTAGACTATGGTCCGTGGTATGACTCGTGGTTCCTGGACCATGAACTGGGGTCCTCTAGAAGTTGAAACTACGGTTGGGATGACGGACCGTGATTCTAAACTATGGCCCGTGATTTTGACCGTGGTTTCTGGAAACTTGAATTTTTCTAAAATTTTTCTGCTCAGTACAGTCAAAGTAGCTGGTTCAGATCCTGGGGTGTTACAATATATCTTCCTTGGGATCATTCATCCTCGAAAACTACATAAGTTGAGTATGGAGGGAAAGAGTTGCAATCCCTACCAACTGATTACTAGAAACTGATATCTAACTTGATTGAGTTCCATGGATATGCAAAAATGTTGAAATGCAAGAATAGCTAAGGAAACATGGTACTAAGACTGAAATACATAAGAGTAAACTGAGAAACTAGAGAGGAACTATTACCTCAAGCTGAAACTGAATCGGAAGGGAAGAGGTGAGGGTACTTGGCCATAATGGTTGCTTCTGTTTCCCAAGTAGCTCCCTCTACGGACTGATTCCTCCACAAAACCTTTACTAAAGCGACTTCCTTATTTCTCAACCTACGAACCTGATGATCAAAGATCTCAACTGAAACCTCCTCATAGGTGAGGCTATCCTTTATAGCCACACTCTCTAAAGGTACTATCGATGTCGGATCACCCACACACTTCTTCAATAGAGAGATGTGAAAGACTTGATGAACCGCTGCTAGTTCTGCTGGCAATTCTAACTCATAAGCCACATTAACAATCCTTTTCAAGATTCTGTAGGTACCTACATATCTGGGATTGAGCTTTCCTTTCTTTCCAAATCTCATCACCCCCTTCATGGGTGAAACTTTCAGGAAGACCTAATCATCGATCTCAAACTTTAAGTCCCTTCTCCTCACATCTTTATAGGACTTCTGATGACTCTGAGCTATCTTAAGTCTTTCTCTGATGAGCTGAATTTTCTCCATAGCCTCATGAACAGAATCTGGCCCAATCAATGCTACTTCACCTACTTTGAACCAACCAACCGGTGACCTGTATATATGACCATAAAGTGCCTCATATGGGACCATCTAAATACTGGAATGGAAACTGTTACTATAGGAAAACTCTATGAGAGGTAGGTGATCATCCCAACTACCCTTGAAATCGATCACGCAAGCCCTCAACATGTCCTCTAAAGTCTGAAAAGTATGCTCTTCCTGACCATATGTTTGTGGATGAAATGTTGTACTGAGATTCACCTGAGTACCAAGACCTTTCTGAAATAATCTCCATAAATAAAATGTAAACTGGGGACCCCTATCTGAGATGATCGACAAGGGAACCCCATGCAACCTGACTATCTCGTTGATGTAGATTTTGGCATAGTCATCCGCAGAATCTGTAGTCTTGATAGCTAAAAAGTGAGCTAATTTAGTATCCCTATCCACTATCACCCAAATGAAGTCGTGCTATCTGTGAGTACAAGGTAAACCTGTAATGAAATCCATGTTGATCACCTCCCACTTCTAAGTAGGAATGCTAATATCCTGAGTCACACTTTCTGGTTTCTGATGTTCTACTTTCACCTACTGACAGTTGGGACACGTAGCCATAAAGTCTGCAATGTCTCTCTTCATGTTGTTCCACTAATAGACTTCTCGTAGATCATGGTACATCTTAGTGGCATCGGGATAAATAGAATATCTTGAATTATGGGCTTCTATAAGGATCTGCTGCCTCAACTCACCCACATTAGGTACACATAAATGACCCTGGTAGCAAAGTACACCATGTCCCCCTTGGGAGAAAACCTCTACTCTTTGCTGATGAACTGCACCTTTCAACGGAAGCAAGATGGGATCATTGTCCTGTTTTTCTTTAACCTCGGCTACCAATGAAGATTCTGACCTATTATGGACTATCACACCACCATTTGTCATGCCCATTAGGCAAACTCCTAAACAAGCAAGCCTGTGAACATCTCTGTCTAGTTCCTTCTTTTCTTCCTCAACATGTGAAACACTACCCATGGATAGTCTGCTGAGGGCATCAGCCACTACATTGGCCTTACCCGGATGGTAGAGCACATTCATATCATAGTCTTTGAGAAACTTAAGCCACCTTCTCTAATGAAGATTCAACTCTTTCTGGGTGAACACATACTGGAGGCTCTTATGATATGTGAAAACATCTACATGGACACCATACAAATAATTTCTCCAAATTTTTAGGATAAACACAACTGTTGCAAGCTCTAGGTCATGAGTCAGGTAGTTCTTCTCATGAATCTTAAGATGTCTAGAGTCATAGGCTATGACCTTACCCTGCTGCATCAAAACACAACTCAGGCTGACCCTGGATGTATTACAATAAACCACGAAGCCATCTGAACCCTCTGGTAGATTCAAAATGGGAGCTATAGTCAACCTGGTCTTCAATTCTAGAAAGCTTTTCTCACACTCATCTGACCACTGGAACTTGACCTTTTTCTAAGTCAACTTGGTCAATGGGGCAGCTATGGTCGAAAATCCTTCAACAAATCTTCGATAGTAACCAGCCAAACCCAAGAAACTCCTGATATCAGTCGGAGAGGTGGGTCTGGGCCAGTTCTTCACTGCCTCAATCTTCTGAGAATCAACTCGAATTCCCTCACTAGACAACACATGACCAAGTAAAGAAACTGATTTCAACCAGAATTGACACTTACTGAACTTGGCGAACAACTGACGATCCTTGAGAGTCTACAACACCACTCTCATATGGTCTGCATGCTCTTCCTCTCTCTAAGAATATATGAGTATATCATCGATGAAGATAATGATGAACAAGTCTATATAGAGATTGAACACTCGGTTCATAAGATCTGTAAAGGCTGTAGAAGCATTCGTTAGTCCAAAATAGATAACTACAAATTTATAGTAACCATACCGAGTCCTAAAGGTTGTCTTTGGTATGTCACTATATCTGACTCTGAGCTGATGATAATCGGATCTGAGGTCTATCTTAGAGAAGCAACTAGCACCCTGAAGTTGGTCGAACAAGTCATCAATCCTGGGGATGGGATATTTATTCTTGATTGTGACTTTGTTCAACTGGTGGTAGTCGATGCACATCCTGAGAGAACCATCTTTCTTGCGCACGAAGAGAACTGGAGAACCCCATAGATAGATGTTGGGTCTGATGAAGCCCTTATCTAGAAGGTCTTTCAACTATTCCTTCAATTCCTTAAGCTCAGCTGGAGTCATTCTGTAAGGAGGAATCAAAATAGGCTGGGTATCTGGAAGGAGATCTATTCTGAAGTTGATTTCCCTTTCGGGAGGAACTCAGGGAAGATCTTCTAGAAATAATTTTGGGAATTCATTCACTACTGGTACTGACTCAAGAGTTGGGGTTTTGGAGTTGGAATACTTAACCCGAACAAGATGGTAGAGATACCCTTTGGAAATCATTTTTCTGGCCTAAAGGTAAGAGATGAACCAACCTAAAGGCACTGAGCTACTACCCTTCCATTCTAAGGCTGGCTCATTTGGAAACTAAAACTGAACGATCCTAGTTCTGCAATCAACTGAGGCATAATAGGAATGTAACCAATCCTTGCCTAGAATAATATTGAAGTTAGTCATTTCTAACTCTATGAGATCGGCTGAGGTGACTTTCTGGGAAACCTTGATAGGGCAATTTCTGTATACCCGTCTAGCTATAACTGGGTCACCAACTGAAGTAGAGACTGAGAAGGCATCTGGAAGAATTTTTGGACTAACATCAAAATTTACTATTATAAAAAGAGTTAAAAAGGGAAGCGTAGCCCCTGGATCTAACAATGCATAAATATCAAAATGAAACTTGTAACATACCCGTGACCATATCAGGAGAATCCTCCTGGTCTTGTCGAGTCTGAAGGGCATACATCCTATTTTGGTGCTGACCACCACTTGTACCAGACAAGGCGCCCTGCTGAGTAGGGCGACCCACTAGAGCTGTTGTAGAACTGGCCTAGTTCTGTGGCTGAACATCCTTGCCCTTCAGAGAAGCTGCTGGACAATCTATCATCTTGTGGCCTGGCTTGCCATACCCAAATCAATTTCCACTACTTGCCATGCACTCACCCTGGTAGTTTCTACCACACTTCTTACACACTGGATGAGTGTGCCCGCTAGTAACTGTACCTTGGTACTTAGAGCCTGACGCTCTATCCCGTCAATCCTATCTGAACTTAGGCACTGGGGCACTAGCAGAAGATGGAGCTAGACCTGAATATTTCTGATAGAACTAAGAGCGGTTACCTCCCTCAGACCCTGCTAAAAGTAGTTTAAGTCACCTGTCCTAGCTCTCTTACTGTCTCTTCCCTTCTCTTTGATTTTCTCTTCTCAATCTGCTGAGCATAAGTAACCAACCTGGAAAAAAGCATCTCCTTAACAAGCATAGCAGTCTTGCACTCCTTGACCACATCATCGGACACACCAAAAACAAACTTACTCATACGGGCCCTGGAGTCAGCTACTATTGCCGAAGCATACTTAGACAACTGAGTAAACTTGAGTGCATACTCCTTCACACTCATATCATTTTGCTTCAAGTTGATGAACTCTTGGACCTTGGCTTCTCTGAGCTCAAGTGGGAAGAACCTATCCAGAAATGCAGTCTTGAAGTGGTTCCAATCCACTGGACCTGCATTAGCACAATGGGATTCCTTCTACTGCTGATACCAAGTATAAGACACTCCCTTCAGCTGGTAGGCGGCTAATCTGCACTCTTAACTATAGTGACACCCATAATATATGTTGCCTTCTGGATCTCATCAAGAAACTCTTATAGATCCTCCTCTAACTTGGACCCATGAAATTCTAGAGGATTCACCCGAGTGAAATCCCAGATTCTAGTTGTAGCATTGTTAGTCTGAGGTGGAGCTGGTGCCACAGCCTTCTGATTGACCTGAGCGGTTATGGCCAGAGCAAGCACCTGGAAAGCAGCCCTGAATTCGACATGAGTAACTTGCTCATTCAGAGGGTTTGCTAGTGTTGGCTGATTCCTGGCATTGGCTCTTCTGGGAGGCATTTTCTGTAACACGTAGAGAACGAGTTAAAAGGAGATTAAATTGAGTTCATACTCTATAGCACGAGCTAGAAAAAAAGAAGGGAAATTGTTCCTAATGGCATCTCATATCTTCTCCCCCATAAGTGTGGCGCGTTTCACACCCATGAAGAAAACTCTACTTGATGCGGCTTTCAGATACCCTAAGATACTTAAACCTGATGCTCTGATATGAAGTTTGTCACTCCTCAAGGCCACCCCCTAAATGCAACACGGTGCTTAGTGTCACAAGTGGCCCCAAGCTAACCCATGGTCTTGCATACCTAGACAATTTCTGATAAAAACATACATTGTGCAAAAACTGAAAATGATTTAATATCTGAAGTGGGAAAGAGCCCAAAACATGTCTGAATGTAAAATATATCAAGAGTATAATGCTGACTGAAAAACAACACTAACAACTCAATAGATGAATCTAGTCTATGTCTAAAAGCATCTAACTGATATGAGTTGTTGGTACATTCCCCCAGCTAACTCTAATAATCTGAAACAAAAATGTAAAACTTAAATAAATAAGCATATCTATCATCCTCGAAGTATGAGGACTTACCACTATAGCTGCAGAGTAAGGACTAGAAATTGAGCTAAACGTGGTCTGGATACTGAGTGCCTGAACCTACGTCATACAATGATGTAGCACAAAAGTATGAGCCTATACTTTAAATGTATTGAGCATGCGAGATGTATGCTAAGATGAACAATATAAGACTGAACATAGAAATGCATACTGAAACATAAACTAGTAGATAAGCTGAATGCAATGACCAAGTAACTACCATGAGTATATAGCATGTTGAACTGAATAACTAGATACAAGGTTAATGCAACATGAGTCTGAATGTGGGAGGTATTATTAACCAACATACCCCAAGTTGAGCTAAATGTGGGGCCAACCTGTAACCCTGGATAGAAGGGTGTTCATACTTTGCCAAGGGTACAAACAAGTCTGACGTGGATCCACTAAACTGATATCCACAAGGTACAAGGGTTACCAGCCTAATCTGACAGCAGACCCCATTTATACCTATGGTGTTGCCATAGTTCTGGGATTTGGGGACTGCTACTAAAGGTCTCAGCCTAATCTGACACCTAAGCCTTCATCCCTTTATCCGCTCGGTACTAAGTCTACTCCCAACTAAATGTAAGCAATGATATGCAAGCTGAAATACTCGATACCTCAAACACTAATAATCATCAGAGAATGCAACATACATATACTAAAACTGATGGCATTCTATTCTGAATCATGATTGTCTGAATTATCTGCCTAGCAAGTATAATTTATGACTACTGAAATTAACACAAGCTAGGGTTTCTGAGTTCTGATCATATGACTATACTAATTCTCTAAGAAAATAAGAATTAAATATCATATAAGCAGTAGCATCTAAATTGTAATGAATCCCTAAGATTTAGAAACCCTAGGTCTGAATAATTCATGGAGAACTGAAGAACTGGCTGAATCTAGGGACTCAATGGGTTAAGGGAACCCATTGATGAAATCCCACATACCTGGAGATGAATCTATGGAGAAATCCCTTGGACTTTGGGGTTGAGCTTGAAGGAACCTTCTGCTTGTTCTTGAGCAAAACTATCACCTCCCCTCTTCTTCTCTTTCTAAATCTTATTAGGTTTGGGAGAATGGGGAAATAAGAGTGAAAATTCCTTTAATTACCCCCCAAAATAGCTAAGGTTTGGAAATAAAAGGGTAAGGAAAAGATTGTAATGCCCCTGAATTTATTAAAAGAAAGCTACTGAAAATCGTGACTCGGGTACCACGACTTAGTTGACGGACCGTAGTCTTGACGATGGACTGTCAACTGAATTATGGTCCTTTGCATAAATCTTGGGGGTTCTCTGATCTGAGGATTCCATGAGTTCACAGGACGGATCGTGGTTCTGAACGATGGTTCTGAGGTTCTGGTTCCACGAGTCCATAGGCCGGATCGTGGTCCTGAACAATGGTTCGTCATGTGACTCGTGTTTGCTGAGCCCTGAACTGATGATCCTCTGATTAAGGGAAACCACGAGTGACAAGATGGTATGTGGTCCTGGACTATGGTCCGTGGTCTGACTCGTGGTTCCTGGACCATGAATTGGGGGTCTTCTGGAAGTTGAAACTATGGTTTGGACGACGGACCGTGGTTCAAAACTATGGTCTGTGATTTTGATCGTGATTTCTGAAAACTTAAATTTTTTTTGAAATTTTTTGCTGAGTATAGTCAAAGTAGTTGGTTCAAATACTAGGGTGTTACAACATGTCACATACAATGAATATAAGTGTACATGGAGAGAAGAAGTTGTGGAATCCATGGAAGAACTTTGGCCAAAAAAAACTCTAGTGAAGAAAAAAGTAACGAGCAAATCTAGTTAGCTGATGTTTTAGCTAAACTTTGGCAATTTTTTTAAGAAAAAATGGAAGATGGGGTAGAACAGCAACAAAGGGGCATATTAACAACGGCTAAGTGTTATGGGAGAGGAATATATAAAAAGAAGAAGAAGATAGGAATATCTCCAAAATCTCTAATTTTGTTGGATTTGTTGGTAGGGCTGCGTATCGATCAATTTGGTTCAATTTTGAAGGTTACCAGTTTAACTTATCGATTATCAGTTTGTATACATGCTAAACTGTTAAAGAACTATTAATATATATCAGCTAATACCTTATTCATTAATCAGTTATTGATCGTTATTGGTTCGATTATCGGTTTAACCATTAAAAAATTAAACAAATTAAGAACTGATAAGTTAAACCAACACAAAAACTAGATCACATCACTTAGGGGTATCAATGGCTTAGTTCGATCGGTTATTTCTAAAAATTTGTACCATATCAATTTTTTGGGTACTTATGATGTATAACCAAAATTAGACTTTTCGAAGTCATCTCAATTGTCTCAGATTTTCTTTGATTTTGATACAATTAGATTAATTATTAGTTTTAACATAATCTAACAACTATAACAACTGATAAAATTTGACAGAATTAAATACCCAAAAGTTACAATAGCATAGAATAAAAATATTTTTTTCTTTTATAGTATCCTACAATGCCAATTAAAAAAAAGCAACATACTTGATGTGATGCTAAAAGTCATAATTTTTACTATCGTCTGCCTCACATTTTACTTATTTTAATACGTTTTGAGCTTACTTTATATGAAATACATTTATATAGCTTATCTTAATGTGTGGAATGAATAATGATAAAATTTACACGGACTTAGAGCATAATAGAGTGATATTGAAGCTTTAAAGTCTGAGTAGGAGTTGAGAATGATGATTTAGAGCATGTCCATGGATAGTAGATCAAGACGAATGCTTAGTGAAGATAAAATGAGAAAAAAAGGAAAAACATGCACTACGAAAGGGCCCTAGGCACCGCCATAGTGCATGTGGATAGACCGCACGAAGGAGGCTATCCAAATGGCCTAGTGTGCTGCACAGGGCATTTCCATAGTACAATTTTGGTCAGCTTCTTGCCCAATTCATTTTTATGAAGGATAACCTACCTGGAACCCCTCAAAACCCTATATATACTATCTTTAGGCAATTATTATGAAAAAAACTGATGCTGAAAGAAAAAGAGGAGAGCGAGAACAAAATAGTAGTGAAACTTTTGACTTAGGAAGAGCTTGGAGCCACCGTGGAGGCAGGAGAACATTTGGTTTATCCTTTCTTCTCCATTATTTATATATTTTTATGTTTTTGATTAGATGATCTGTAGTAATTTCTTCATGTTTATGTGGAGGTAGACTTCTGTAATGACATATTCAATCATTATTAAAAAATACCTCATTACAGGTGCGGGTTACGAGTACTTTTAAAAATATGATCTCGAATTAATATAGGGTGACTCAATGAAAAATTTCAAAATTTGAAATTTTGGGTTGGGCTGCCATCATCCTGCTATGGTGAAAATTTTCCATCTATAGCACCATTACCATAGCGGCCGACAGGTAGCTATAGCGGGGTGACGGGATCAAAAACCAAAGAGCGACATTTTATATTTTCTTTTCTCCTCTACAGTTGTAAAATAGATGAGGTTTACTCTAAATCCCTCCTAGGGTTACCTCATGTCTTGGGAGCAATGGAGAGGAGAAATTTTCACTCAGATGGGATAAAACCTATGGATTCTATGATGACTTCTCACTCAGAATCACCTTTGTGGAGTCAAAGCTCGCGTCCAGACTTCTATAGCAGCTACTTGGCATCCAGGTAGGCTAGCTTTTACTGAGTATTTTAGACCTGGATTAAAAAAATAAACCTAATATAGATTGATAAGAGATTGCATATTTAGGTCTTTGGGCACGGTATTTAGATGGGTAAAATATATGAAAACCCGGTAAATTAGGTGGGAAATTATTATTTGCTGTAATTATGGAGTCTTCCTAATTATGTGTTACCCTATGATTGTTCACCCTGGATAATTGACTAATGGAACAAGGTTTTGAACCTAGGAATGACTTGAATATAGAGGTTGCTAGATAATAGCAAAATCCCCGATCTTGATTTAAATAGAAAGGGGATGGGATCAATGAATGGAATTATATTGTTGAATTAAAGTTTAGATTCCATTAGGATGAATGTGCACCCCTAAAATGAGTATTTGAATCTAAGAAATATGGCTTGATATGCTTACTTAATTTAGTCGAGGGTTGATCTTCGAACAGACTGTAATTGATAAACTCAATGAATCATATCTACTTGTGATTTGGTGTGTTAAAGAATGATTGTTGTTTACACAAAATGAATAACTCAAGTTGACCAAGAATTTGGTGATTTTCTATTATTTTAATTACATGCTTAAGAAAGGTAATGGTTAAATAATATCATAAGTGTTAATCACATATAATAAGGTTATGTTAAAGGCTTATTGATTGTACAAGTATGACTGCTTATTCTCATTGTGGTTGTAATTATTCTGATATCTATTATTACTGTGGGATATACCAGTATTTTGACATCTTCACGGGATTAGTTGATTTTATTCATTGATTGGTTTAGGTACCACGCCTGGTACAGGTTCTATAATTCATTGATTAGCTTAGGTACTATGCCTGGTACAGGTTGATTCATTGGTTAGCTCGAGTACCACGCCTGGTACAGTTCTATTATTAATTAGTTGGCTTGGGTACCATGCTTAGTACAGGTTTATCCATTGGTTATTTTGGGTACCACGCCTGGTACAAATTCATTCATGATTGGCTCGGGTACCACGGCTGATACAGGTTTACTTGTTATTTATGTGTGTTGGTTCCTTGAATGAACCAAGCTTATTTGTTACCTTATATTCTTACATGTGGTTCCTTGAGTGAACCAGGCTTATCTGTTACCTGATAGTCTTACATGTTGCTTCCCTGAGTGAATCGGACTTATCAATCTATGGTCTATATATTGGTTTCCTGAGTGAACCGGGCTTATCTGTTACCTGATATTTTTACATGTGGTTCCTTGAGTGAACCGAGTTTATCTGATAGTCTTACATGTTGGTTCCTTGAGTGAACCGAGCTTATCAGTATTATGGTCTATATGTTGGTTCCCTGATTGAACCAGGCTTATCTGTTACCTGGTATTCTTACATGTTGGTTCTCTGAGTGAACCGGGCTTATCAATCTTATGGTCTATATGTTGGTTCCTTGAGTGAACCGGGTTGACTGTTTACCTAAATATTTGTTTATCTTTTAAGGGTGGATACGTTTTGCATTGGGAACATCTGAAGTTATCATAGTTGTTATCCTTAGGGATCCTTGAGAGGTTCGGGTTAATTGCATGATGTGACACAGGTCTATGTTGCTTATTACCTGTGCAGATGGTATAAGGTGTAGGTCATTATTGTAGAGGCATAGTTGTTTACTTGGTTAATGATTGATAGTCAGGATTATTGACTTAAAGTCTTAATGAGAGAAGCATGTCAACTTGGCATGATGTTTGGGCTAGCTTGGTAGCGGTACTGACAAGGACTAAGTGCTATGAACGTGAGATAAGGTTCCTCAGTAATGTTTGTGTTGCACTTATGATGTGGGTAGATTTGATGGTCTAGGGGTCATCACGTTTTGGGTCAGAAAGGCGGGGTGTCACGTCTTGTTAATTGTGGCATATAGACTTAAGTGAACTCAAGATGCGAGCATATTTAAGTTTTATCTTTAAATTTTATTTTTCTTATTGAATTTTTACACATATTTATTTTTAAAAATAAATTATATAAAAAAATAAAAATAATATTATGCTATCCTTCTTTACATGGCATCTTAGAATAAAAATTGGTTGAATAGTAGGTGATCATATATTGATATTTCGTGTATGTACTGCGGAAGATCACACTTAGATATAAATTATCATAATTTTTCCAGGAGAAAGTTGTGTGCACCTTCTCAGTCCTCTGTGAGGAATTTTTGTAGTATATGTGATTGTTTGAATGGTCATTGGAATTATTGTGCTATTTTTTATTCCCCTCCCTGCGCCCCTATTATGATTCTTCTGTTATTATGATATTAACAGAAATACTGAAGTAGAGAATGTAGAAAGTCATGCTCAGACGAATAATTTGATAAGACAAATACAGGAGTACACTGTAGTGTCACGGGAGAAGACTGGGGAAAGTAGAAAAGTCATGGAAAGATTTATGGCCGAACTCTCATAAATAAATTCTAAGACTAAAGTTTATAATGATATGCAAGTTACAAACTTAGCTAATACTAAGGATGAACCTCCAAAGGAAGTGAGCGAGTTTTTGCATGAAGTTAACTTTGATAAAGTGAAAGTAGTGATTCAATTTTGGCTCGAGAAACAAGCTTCACGAATGAGATCTTATGGGTCTCTTTGTTATGCTATTAGAGATGTGACAACAAAATCTATAGAAGACAGAACTGAACTCATATAAGAAGTAGACCATTTTAACTCAGATATCCATGATATGCAGACTCACTTGAATCAAAAGGTTTAAGCGTATGATGACCAAATTGTTGTGGATACTGGTCAGCTTTTGGAGCAGAAAGAGGAATTTTGACCTTTCAAGTATTCTCTTTTGATTGATTTCAATAACGAGGAAGTGCACAAAAAAGAGAATGTCTCAACGAATAAAGTTTTGGAGTTGAGGCATGTTGGACCTCATTCTAATCACTTTTCAATATTGTGTTTGATTAACGATATAAAAATTGAGCCTTCCAAGCCAATGGAGGAGTGTGTAGATGAGGATCAAGGCCCATATATACTAAAATTTTCCATTCCAAAAAGATAAAATGATATTTCACACTTAAGGACCAAGAAGTGCAAAAGGCAACATCGATTGCTTGGTTCCATCATATTTACACCACCGCTCATTGAGCATAGTAAAAAATTAGAAAAGAAGTTAGGAGTGAGATTCATATCCTCAAAGTGGAATGAAAAGTGGTAGACTTGATAGCGTCATTCCACAATGATAAATCAGGAGTTGCTTGGGAGGCAATCTAAGTTGTAATAGAAGTAGTTTTTAATTTTTATTTTATATTTTTTATCATCACGTTTGTTTTTGTTTTTGTATGTGTGCAAATTCAGAAAAGTTTGAG
Source organism: Jaltomata sinuosa (assembly GCA_003996215.1). Taxonomy (NCBI): domain Eukaryota; kingdom Viridiplantae; phylum Streptophyta; class Magnoliopsida; order Solanales; family Solanaceae; genus Jaltomata; species Jaltomata sinuosa. The sequence continues at coordinate 52,026 of QJPP01002864.1, read as the reverse complement.
TACTCAGATTGGAAGCTAAGGAGCATAGCTAAAGCACAAGTGTGGGGTCATCCACCTCTTTGATGAAAAGATTGAGAGAAAGAAATATTCTTCTAGCTAGGCCCCGGAGGGCCTCAGGGAGTATTATTAACCCTCTATTTTACTTTATTTATTTCTTTGGGGACAAAGCATAACTTTAAGTGTGGGATGGGATCTTCTGAAATTTGTTGAGGGTGAATTATGCTATAGGATTTAGAGTTGATTTATTTATTTTTAGTTGCTTTCTTTATACGAGAATTTTTAGTTCTTTGAAAGAGCGTACTTCGCTCACCCTTTGATTTTTCTTTTCGATTCATTTTTTAGGGAGAACCCTTTGAACCGACTGTCCATTTTATTTTTAGAGTAATTTTTATTTTTCTTTTAAGAAGAGTCTTTAGGACGAATTGAATGCTAGATGCTCTAGTTAAGTGTTATAATTGACCAGATGATGTAAGTTGATTTTGAACTTAAAAGCATACCGTGAAAAGTGAATTACTTCTTTAAAGACACCTAGACTCTTTTATTTGTCTCTTTTATTTTAGTTTAAATTTGAACTCTTGTTGTTTGCTTGATGGAGAGTCGTGCATGGATCCCTATTGAGTTGAACATGTGCCATGTGTGTTAGGATCTTGTGATATTCCATATTTTCATATTGATGTCAAGAACTTGCTCAATGTATTTGCAAAATAAAATGAAGAATGTTGACTCTAGGAGATGATATAGGCGTTTCTTTGATTAGTCTTATTTTTATCCTTTGTTTTACCTACCCACAATGAATGATCCTAATTATCATCTTTGCGCATTAGCCTATTCTTTGGTAGCCACGTATGAGCTTAATCTTTTTCTTTCAATTGACCTCTAATTTGATCCAAAATGACTAAGCACTTTAATTGAAAAATAAGAGTTAAAAGGAGTGAGAATGAAAAAAGAGAAATGGTTAAAGTGGAACATGTAGAAAAGACTAAGGTGAAAAATGTGATAAAATTTATATGTTATTGGTAGGGAGTAGGAAAAAAAACACAGAGAAAAAGAAAAAAAATGTATGTTTGATTTCTCCTTTATAATGGTGTGTGGACTTGCTTAAACATATGGGAAAATAAAGAACATCTATGAATGAGAAGAGTAGGAAAAAGAGTTAGTTGATTGAAGAGTGATCAGAAAAGGTGAAATGCGTGTGATGTATTAAAGTGCTTAGGAAAAATAGTCATTATTTCTAGCCAAAATAGTTTCTACCCATTCCTTAGACTACATATAATCATGAAAGTCCTACTTGATCTTAAGTTTGATGTTCTTATATTAGTGGAGTAGTACACTATGATCAAGCTTATGGTTCATCATATAATTTAAAAAAGTGGGTAATTATAAAAATACCCCTGGAATTTAATTAAGAAAAGCTGATAAAAAGGGTCAGCTTCATGAATCACGGGTCGGTTCCACGGGTCTTAGTTTGAACCATGACTCGTGGTTCCCACTCATGGTTCTTGACCAAATGATCAAACTGCAGAAGACATTCCACGGGTCAACAGGATGGACCGTAGAATGGATTACGGATCGTAGAACCAAATTGTCATTCCTAAGGGATTTGGCAGGCCTCTGATCAGGTTCCACGAGTCAATAGGACGGTCGGTAATTCAGACTACAGTCCGTAGTCTTGACTCGTGATTCCTGGGAATCAGTCAGTCCTCAGGTCTGGTTCCACGAGTTAACAGGACGGGTTGTAGACTGAACTATGGTTTGTAGAACCAACTCATGGTTCTTAGACCAGAGACTATTTTTGGTAGAATTAAACCCCGAATCCACTCCACGACTCGTGGTTCAAACCACGGTCCGTGGTTTGGACCCGTCATTTCTAGAAAGTTTAGAATTTTTAGATTTCTTAAGTTTAAAAGTTGGATCAAATTTCAGGGTGTTACAATATCTCCCCCTTGGGATCATTCGTCCTTGAATGAAGACTAAGCAAGGAAACTTGGAGATAAAACAGCCCAACCCACAACAAATCATGAAAACCAAGGAATAAACATGAAAACTAAGCTTGCAACTTAAAACATGATTGAACTAACTTCTTAAAACTTGCATGCATGCTAAGATCATGAGGGGAACTGATGGAATAGAGTAGGATAGATGTACTAATGATTAAAGTACTACCTCAAGCAGAAACTGGATCGGAAGGAAAGAGATGAGGGTACTTGGCTTTCATGTCTGCTTCTGCTTCTCAAGTAGCTCCCTCAACAAGCTGATTCCTCCAAAGAACTTTTACCGAAGCGACTTCTTTGTTTCTCAACCTTCGAATCTGAAGATCAAGGATCTCTAGGGGAACCTCCTCATAGGTGAGACTATCCAACTCATAAGCAACGCTACCAACTCTCCTCAGAATCTGATAGGGACCTACTAAACGGGGACTAAGCTTCCCTTTCTTGCCAAATCTCATCACACCCTTCATGGGTGACACCTTCAGAAAAACCCAATCATCAACTTCAAATTCCAATTCCCTTCTCCTCACATCCGCATATGATTTATGTCGACTCTGAGCGGTCTTCAACCTTTCCCTAATAAGTTGAACCTTCTCCATAGTCTTATGAACCGAATCTAGACCAATCAAGGCTGCCTCACCTACCTCAAACCAACCAATAAGAGACCTACACCCTCGACCATAAAGTGCCTCATAAGGAGCCATCTGGATACTGTAATGAAATTTGTTGTTGTAGGCAAACTCGATGAGAGGTAAGTGATCATCCCAACTACCTTTGAAATCAATCACACAAGCTCTCAATATATCCTTCAAAGTTTGAATAGTATGCTCTACCTGGTCATCTGTCTGTGGGTGAAAAGTTGTGCTAAGCTTCACCTGAGTACCAAGATCTCTCTGAAATGATCTCCAAAACTGGGAGGTAAAATGAGTACCCCTATCAAAAATGATAGACAATGGAACACCATACAATCGGACTATCTCACAGATGTAGAGTCTGGCAAAATCATCTGCTGAATCCGTAGTCTTGACAGCCAAAAAGTGGGATGATTTAGTCATTTGGTCGACGATTACCCAAATAGAATCATGTTGTCTTTGAGTACGAGGTAAATCAGTAATGAAGTCCATATTGATAGCTTTCCATTTCTAAGTAAGAAGGTCAATATCCTGAGTCATACCACCTGGTCGTTAATGCTCTACGTTCACTTGCTGACAGTTGGGACACTTAGCCACAAAACTGGCTATGTCCCTCTTCATACCATTCCACCAATAGACTTCCCATAGGTCATGGTACATCTTGGTGGCACCAGGGTGAATAGAATATCTGGAACTATAAGCCTCAGTCAGAATGTGCTGTCCTAACCCACCTATATCTGGCACACACAATCGACCCTGATAACGAAGTACACCATCTCCCCCTTGGGAGAAAACCTCAAATCTTTGCTGATGGACTGAACCCTTTAGCTGAAGCAAAATAGGATCACTGTCTTTCTTTGCCTTCACCTCAGCTACCAAAGATGATTCGGAACTATTCTGAATAATAACACCACCTTCTGACGAGTCCATAAGGTGAACTACTAACCGAGCAAGCCTATGAACCTCCTTAACCAATTCTTTCTTTTTGTCTTCAACTGAAGACACACTACCCATGGCCAATCTACTAAGTGCATCCGCTACAACATTTGCCTTACCCGGATGGTAAAGCACACTCATATCATAATCTTTAAGAAGCTCAATCCATCTCCTTTGACGCAGATTCAATTCCTTTTGAGTGAAAACATACTGGAGACTCTTATGATCGGTGAATACATCCACATGCACACCATACAAGTAATGTCTCCAAATCTTCAAAGCAAAAACCACGCTGCTAACTCAAGATCATGAGTAGGGTAGTTCTTCTCATGGATTTTAAGTTGTCTAGAGGCATAAGCAATCACTTTGCCATGCTACATCAAAACACAACCCAAACCAATTTTAGAAGAATCACAATACACAACAAAGTCATCTAGCCCCTCGGGTAGAGCCAACAGGAGCTGTAGTCAACCTAGTCTTCAATTCCTGAAAGTTCTTCTCACATAGATCGGACCACTGAAATTTAACCTTTTTCTGAGTCAACTGAGTCAATGGGGCAGCAATGGAAGAAAACTCTTTCACAAACCTCCTGTAGTAACTAGCCAAACCCAAAAAACTCTGAATATCTAACAGAAAAGTGTGTCTAGGCCAGTTCTTTACTTCCTCAATCTTTTGAGAATCAACTCGAATACCATCTCTAGTCACAATATGACCTAGAAAAGCAACAGACTGCATCCAAAACTCACACTTTCTAAACTTAGCAAACAACTGCCGATCCTTGAGAGTTTGCAACACAACTCTCAAATGGTCCACATGCTCCTCCTCGCTCTGAGAGTAGATAAGGATATCATCAATGAAAACAATCACAAACATATCCAACTATTATTTGAACACACGGTTCATCAAATCCATAAAGGCTGCAGGAGCATTCGTTAGACCAAAAGACATAACAATAAATTCATAATGACCATACCGAGTTATGAAGGCTGTCTTTGAAATATCACACTCTCAAACACGAAGCTGATGATAACCGGATCTAAGGTCGATCTTGGAGAAGAAACTAGCACCCTGAAGCTAATCGAACAAGTCATCAATCCTAGTAATAGGATACTTATTCTTAATTGTGACCTTGTTCAACTGACGGTAGTCAATAAATATCCTAAGGGAACCATCCTTTTTTCGCACAAATAAAATTGGGGCACCCCATGAAGAAATGCTAGGCCTGATAAAACCCTTATCAAGAAGATCCTTCAACTGATCCTTTAACTCTTTAAGTTTCGCGAGAGATATTCTATAGGGAGGGATAGAGATGGGATTCGTATCTGAAAGAAGATCTATCCCAAAGTCGATCTCCTGCTCGGGAGGGAATCCGGGCAAATCTTCAGGAAACACTTCTGGGAACTCATTCACAATAGGGACATACTAAAGGGATGGGGATCTGGACTTCGTGTCCATAACCTGAACTATATGATAAACATAACCCTTAGAAATCATCTTCCTAGCCTTAAGATAAGATATTAAACAACCTTTCAAGGATAGAGGACTACCTTGCCACTCTAAGACGGGTTCATTTGGAAACTTGAGACTGACAATCCGAGTATGACAATCAACCGAGACATAACAAGCATACAACCAATCCATACCAAAAATAACATCAAAATCAGTCATCTCCAACTCTACTAAATCTACTGAAGTGACTCTGTGAAGGATTGAGATAGGGAAATTTTGGTAGATTTTTTTGGCTAGGACTGACTCACCAACAGGAGTAGATACACAAAAGAGTTCTAAAAGTGATTCAGGATAAATTTCAAATTTGCATGCTACATAAGGGGTCACAAAAGATAGGGATGCACCAGGGTCCAAAAAAGCATACACATCAAGAGAGAATACTTTCAACATACCAGTGACAATATCCGGTGAACTCTCTCAGTCCTGACGAGAGGACATGGCATAAAGATGGTTTTGGCGCTGACCACCAGAACTAGAAGTAGTGCCCTTCTGGGCTGGTCAACCTCCTAGGGCTGCTGGACCAGACTGAGCCCTACTACCTCCATGTCCCTTCTTAGACGAAGGGCAATCACTAATCATGTGCCCAGCCTGTCCACATCCAAAGCATGCACCTGTGCCCAAACGACACTCTCCCGGGTGACTCTTTCCACACTTGCTGCAAATAGGGTTGGAATATCCCTTAGCAACACTCCCCTGAGACTATGAATAGGAACCAAATCCTCTACCAGTCTGGTCATGAAGAGGCCTCGGGGCATGGATAGGAGCACTAGCAGAAGAATGAACGGGTCCTGATGACTTCTTCTGAATTGAGGAGCGATGTCCGCCACCGGACCTCTGATGGCCAAAACCTGAACCCTCGGATCTAACTCTCTTTTTCTTCCTAGCCATCTCCCTAAGCTTGTCTCCCTCGTTCTAGTGAGCATGGGTCATGAGTCTGGAAATATTCATATCACTCAACAGCATAGCGGACCTACACTTTTTCTTTACCATATCTGAAACCCCATAGATAAACTTACTCATCTGATCATGCGGGTCCGCTACCTTAGAGGGGGAATACCTAGACTGCTGAGTGAACTTCAAATTGTACTCCTGGACTGATATCGATCCCTGCCTCAAGTTCACAAATTCCTCGGCCTTAGCTTGCCTCAACTCTCGGAGAAAGAACCGGTCGAGGAAAGCCCTCTCGAAACACTCCCAAGTCATAGGGACCACGTCCCTAGCTCTAGCATCCTTCCATTTTGTGAACCAGATATGAGCTACATCCTTGAGTTGATAGGATGCCAACTTGACACTATCACCACCATCCACTTGCATCACATCAAAGACTTTTTTCACTTCATCAATAAAGTTTAGTGGATCTTCATTCACTTTCAAACCCCAGAACTTTGGTGGTTTTATACGGATAAAGTCATGAACTCGGGCTGCTACCCCACCTTGAGGGTGGATGGGGATAGGATCCGGTTGGTTATCCTGAGCAGCCAAAGTCTGGGCTAGCATATGGATGGCATTCCTGAACTCCTCATTCGTGACCTCAGGGGCCAGAACTGGAGGAGCAGCATTTCGAGTGGCTTGGTGAGGCATAGCACGTCGAGGCATAATCTGAAACGTACAAGGGAAGGATTAGAGAGATATTAGAGTTAAACTCTATCGCACGATATGATCATAAAAGAAGTGAAGTTTTACTAAGACATCTCATAGCTTTCCACTCATAAGTGTGGCATGCTTCACACACATGAAAGAGATTCTACTCGATGCGGCTTTCAGACGTCCTAGGGCTCTTAAACCTGAGGATCTAATACCAAGTTTGTCACACCCCGAGGCTACCCCCTGGACGTAACACGGGACCCGGGACCCGGGACCATGAGTATTCCAAGTTAACCCTTGGTCATATCATACTCAGTCATTCATAAAGGAAACATGGAGGAAGCATAAATAGAAAGTTAGGCAACCCAACACATAAGTGATAAATCAAGATGAAACACAATCCGAAACAAGAGACTCGAATACTATCTATGTATGAAAAGCCTCTACACATGACATAAGGAGTTTCTAGGACAATACCCTAGCTAACTCAAGGTACGGAAGTAAATAACCAAAAACTAGCTAGAATCATAATTAGCCCTCAAAAAATGAGGACTCACCAACACTGACTGGAAATGGCCTGCGGTCTCTAGCCACGTGCCTGAGGGAGGGAACTTGAATCTGCATCATCAAGAGGATGCAGTGCAAAGTATGTATCAGTACTATAGGATATACCGAGTATGTGAGATATGCATGATCATGATAAAACATACTTAAAACATGCTTAAGATGAGCTCATTCGTAAGAAGAGGTAGCATAAGAAATTATAAATATATAATACATAAAACATGAAGTAAAGTCAAGATTCAAAGTAAGGTATCATATAACTTCATAGCTTGAAAATAATCATGTGGGAGTTTCTCTCTCTTAACCGACATAAACCATGCTGAGCTACATGGAGTCCAGTGTCAAGCACCCACACTGAAAAAGGTTGTCCTAACCGGCCAAGGTTAGAACCATGTCATAAGAATCCTTTCATAAGCCACAGAGGGCAACCTACGGTGGCAACATAGTTTTGGACTTGGGTTATCTAGAACCCTCATTGCTCGGTGCTAAATACTACTCCGAAAATATATAACATGAGGCTCACATACATGTGACATATCTAGATGTCGAAACTTGTTCATAAACATGTTCATACCCTGGATCTTCATACTACTCACGAACCTTGGTTTAGAAAATGATTTATGAGCATTGATGGCACATCGGGTGTCTTGTCTTGCATAATAACTCATAACTTGAAAACTTGCATGGCACTAGTTCAATTTCATAACAACATATACTTTCATAAAACATAGAAACTAGGCATGCACTTGCTTGGAATTCATGAAAACATGCTATCAAATACCCAATTTACTTGAATCAATTTATGCATGTAGAATTTGCCATAATTAGCCTTCAATTTGAAATAGGAGTTCATATATAAAAATCCATGCAAAATCATGCAATTTAGTAGTAATTTCATAATAAAATTATGAGAAGGCAATTTATAGCAAAATCCATAAGAATTGGGTAAGAACCCTAATTTGAAAGTTCATGAAATCAAAAATAAAGATTAGGGGTTTTGGACACAAGGATGAAAGGAACCCATTGTTGAATACCCGCATACCTTGATTGGAGCTAACCCACTTAAAATTGAAAAGAAAAGGAGACTTGAACTTGGAGCTTGTGACTTGGAGCTTGAAGAGGTCTTTTTTCCTTTTTGGAAGATGAATGAGGTAATGAGAAGGGACTTGGGCTAATAGGTGTAGTAACCCTACTAAAAGTGGTCAAAACGACCTCAATTAGGAGTTAAAAGGGTGGGTAATTATAAAAATAACCCTAAGATTTAATTAAGAAAAGCTGATAAAAAGGGTCAGCTTCAAGAATCATGGGTCGGTTCCACGGGTCGTAGTTTGAACCACGACTCGTGGTTCTCACTCGTGGTTCCTGGCCAAATGATCAAACTGTAGAAGACATTCCACAGGTCAACAGGACGGACCGTAGAATGGATTACGGTCCGTAGAACCAATTTGTCGTTCCTAAGTGATTTGGCAGGCCTCTGATCAGGTTCCACGAGTCAACAGGACGGTCTGTAATTCAGACTACGGTCTGTAGTCTTGACTCGTGGTTCCTGGGAATCAATCAGTCCTCAGGTCTGGTTCCATGAATTGACAGGACGGGTCGTAGACTGAACTTCGGTCAGTAGAACCAACTCGTGGTTCTCAGACCAAAGACTATTTCTGGCAGACTTAAACCCCGAATCCACTCCACGACTCGTGGTTCAAACCACGGTCTGTGGTTTGGACCCGTCCTTTCTGAAAAGTTTAAAATTTTCAGATTTCTTAAGTTTAAAAGCTGGATTGAATTTTGGGGTGTTACACATTTTTTGTGAAAACAATATATAGAGAACAAAAAGGAAGAGAGGGAGAACGAAATAGTAGAGAAACTCTTGATCTAGGGAGAGATTGGAGCCGTCGTGGAGGCAGGAGAACATCGATTTTATTCTTTCTTGAACATCGATTTTATTCTTTCTTCTCTATTATTTATATATTTTTATATTTTTTATTTGATGATATGTAGTAATTTCTCCATGTCTATGCGGAGGTAGACTTCTCATCTAGAGTTATGGTAGTTTCATAATTGTTATTGTATGAACTTGATTTGATTTGTTAAGATATTTATCATCGTGCTACGGCTCATTTGGTTGCTTACTTTCTCTTGTTCTTAATTATTTATTTGCTTGATCAATATTCAAATACTATATATCATGTGTAGATTAAAGAAGGAATAGAGAATTTACGTACGCAATAAGAGAAGGTGGAGCTTGGTCGTGAACTCTTAAAGGGAAATAATTTACTAACGTAGATAGAACATCGATTTTATTCTTTCTTGAACATCGATTTTGTTCTTTCTTCTCTATTATTTATATATTTTTATGTTTTTTATTTGATGATATGTAGTAATTTCTCCATGTCTATGTGGAGGTAGACTTCTCATCTAGGGTTATGGTAGTTTCATAATTGTTGTTGTATGAACTTGATTTGATTTGTTAAGATATTTATCATCGTGCTACGGCTCATTTGGTTGCTTACTTTCTCTTGTTCTTAATTATTTATTTGCTTGATCAACATTCAAATACTATCTATCGTGTGTAGATTAAAGTAGGAATAGAGAATTTACGTACGCAATAAGAGAAGGTGGAGCTTGGTCGTGAACTCTTAAAGGGAAATAATTTACTAACGTAGATAGAAATATACCCGTTATCCTCGCCTAGTTGATGCGAAAGAGAAATCACATGTACTTCACTATCGATCGACGACCATAGGAATATAGGCATTAGGAATAGTCAAGTAGGCGTTGAATTTATTTAGAAAGATGCTCAACATCCCAAATATCTACTCGCAACTAGTAACCCAATAAATAATCAAGAATCAGTTCAAGTGATTACTCAACATGATTCATAGCAAATCCGTTGCCCTAGATCGATTTTATCTTATTGATTACGTAAGAATCCACTCGTGATTTGGTCAATCGTTCATTAGTTGGCTTATCTCTATTCTTCATTTAGTTAATTCATAAATATATCATTAGATTTTATCACTTGAATAAATAACTAGCATTAGTTTAATTTAATCAATATAACTATCGACAAGTCTATGTGAGATCGATATCTGGATTTACAAGTTCTATAATTATTTGTAAGATCGTGTGCGTAAGACGCAACAATACTCATTATGTTTAGCATAATCACATGATGCATCACTCTTATAATGAAGGGGTATATGAAAATTTGTATTAGATTTAAATTAGAATCTATAATTGATCTTGTTCAACAATAAGTGTATGTACTTTAGCATCCTTTGTAATGTGGATAGTCTATTTTAGTTGTATATGATCATTATTCTATCAACGAAGTATTTTATTATATGTAGTTGGCTATAGAGGTTTCAGAAACATTTATTTTTAAAAAAAAAATAGTAATAATCTATAATTGAATATACAAAGCAAATATTGTGAAAATATAACTAACGCCAATGGATTGAGTATGTCTTTATGCTATGCTAAAACTTAAAGTTTAGATAATCACGAAAAATAAATTAGTGTTGAGTACTTGAATTGTTATAGCAGCGGGCAGTGGCAATATGTTTGGATTTAGTATTGTGCTCTTTTTAAAAAAAAAAAAAATTACCCCAAGTACCAAGCTCTAAGAAATTTTTGTAATACATATTATTTTAAATTTAACATATAAAATCTTATATATTATTTAAAAACCATTAACACCCCTAACTTCACTTACTTTCAGTTTCTGTTATTTTTCTGCTATATATAACTTGGATCTTCAGTCACTTATTAAAAATTTGAGATGGAGTGTTAAAGTAGTTCAACGCACAATTATAAATTCAGCATGATGATTGGATAACGTAGATTATAAAATTTCAAAAATTTAACTAACTATTAAAATTCAAAAGGTTTGAATTGTTGAAGATTAACAAATTATGGGAGAACTCAAGCTACTTCTAATCGAAGTTTTCATCTTTTTTTTATATTGGGACATGGTTTTTAAGCATGCAAATGAGATTGAAAATGCAGGAGATATCAAAAAATGAGGCATCTTTGAGTAATTATACAAAAAAAGATTCTTTTTATTTTCAATATTGCATCAAATCGGTAAGTGAAGCGATCTAGTTTCTGTCTTGATCGATAAGATAAATTAAGTAGAACAACATATTTTTATCAACCTTAAAGTCAATACAGGCATACAAGATACATCACTGTTAAAAGTATATGATATACAATAATTTTAGTTTATTAGTTTACTATCGAGTTATCGGTTCACCCATTAAGAAAATTGGATAAACCAAAAATCGAGTTGATAACCCGATGAAAAAAGCTTAAACTATTACCAAATTGTTAAATCAATAACTCATTATCGATAAATCAATAGCAATTTTTCCAATTCAGGTTATCGGCATTAGGTTTTGAACATCCCTTTTTGTTGAAGGTTGTGTACGTTTTGTAAAGGAACGATGTGATATTTTAAAAATGGAATAATATTATTAATTTTGATAAATATGAATTTGTTTTAGTATATTTATGTAAAAATCAATTTTTTTCATTTATAGACTCTTAAGAATAAAGAGGTCTTCGTTAGTTATACTAATCAAATATATGAGAAAAACGATGGATTGGCTAACTTCTTTCTACAGCAATAAAGGGTCAACTACTTATTGGAATTTGGGACCATGTAGAGGAGGTGAAGTACAAGGGAAGCAAATTTAGAAAATTGTTTTACTATGTCATGTGACACCATGTCTCATTACGTGACTTTGGCTCAAAGTAACTTTTGAAAATATCCAACAACGAGTTGATTTAATTTGTAGGTTTCTTCGACTATTCTGTTTTACATAAAATGAAGATTCTATTATATAGTGTTTCAGTAATGCAAATATTACTTGCCATCTACCTCATTAATTAATTAATTATTATAGGCTTGTTGGAGTACTAGTCTATTTATATAAAATAAAGAGTATATTCCAGTGCTTCAATAATGATAAAATTGTTTATTTAAACTTCTTCTTCCTTTTTATTTTATATATATGTTTGTCTGACAAGTCTGTTTTTACAAAATGAAGATTTGCTTTTATTCTAGACGTGCTTCAATAATGCAAAAAATAGTTGCTCACTGCCTCGTTAATTATTACTAGATACAGCGCCTGTGTCAGCATGGGTCTAATATATGCATTTTTTTTAAAATTTATATGGCATAAATGAAATTTGAAGAGTCAATCAAATTTTTTTATAAGTTTTTAAAATATTCTAAGTTGTTAATTATTACGATTTATAGTACTTTCTATGTAATTTTCAAATAATATATGTTACTCTCTCTACTCCAATTTATGTGTCATTGATAGAATTTGGAGAGTCAACTAAATTTTTTATATGTCTTTTAAATATTTTAAATTATTAATTATTGTGATTTATAGTACTTTTTACATCATTTTCAAATAATATATGTTACTTCCTTTGTCCCAATTTATGGGCACTAATAGAATTTCTCGAGTTAATCAAATTATTTTATGTCTTTCAATATTTTAAATTGTTAATTATTGTGATTTATTTTTTTAAGTAATTTTTAAATATATATAATAAACGTAAAAGATAAGATAAATAAATTAAAACAGAAAAATTAACATAAATGATCAAAATGTCCTCAGCTGCTGAAGCAGGCACGTTGACCTCGTGCCTGCTTCAGTAGGTGAAACTCCCTTTTATTATATATAGTAATAACTAGATACATGTGTCGCCCGTGCTAACACAGGTCCAATATATGTCACTCTTTCTAACTCAATTATGTGACAAAATTTGGAGAGTTAATCAATTTTTAAAAAAATATTTTAAGTTTTTTATTATTGTGATTTGTTGTACTTTTTAAGTCATTTTCAAATAATATATGTTACTCTCTCTACTCCAATTTATGTGTTATTGATAGAATTTGGAGAGTTAACTAAATTCTTATATGTCTTTTACATATTTTAAATTGTTAATTATTGTGATTTATAATACTTTTTACGTTATTTTCAAATAATATATGTTACTTCCTGTGTCTCAATTTATATGGCATTGATAGAATTTTCAGAGTTAACCAAAAATTTATGTCTTAAAAATATTTTAAATTGTTAATTATTATGATTTATCTTTTTACGTAATTTTTAAATATATAATAATTAAAAAGATAAAAAAAAATTAACAAAAAATGATCAAAATAGTCCTAAATACTGAAGTAAGAACGTTGACTTTATGCCTGCTTCAACCATGTAAACTCCCTCTTATTATATAAAGAGTATAGGCATGTAATTTTTTTTACTCTAACTTCTTATGTACCTAATAAGATCTTTATTCTTAAACACTTTTATTTTTAATGATGAAGTGGCTGACAATTTAGAGCCCATTTGGATTGGCTTATTTTAAGTGTTTTTTAAGTTAAAATAGCTTTTAAGCAGTTTTACAGTGTTTGGGTAAGGTAAAAAAGTGCTTCTGGACACTTAATTTTAAGCCAAAATAGCAAAAAAAAGCTAAAAGCCAAAAGCTGCAATTTTCAACTTAAAAAAAACAGCTTAAAATAATTCTATCCAAACAGGCTCTTAATCATCGAAGAAACATAAAATCGGAGGAATAAGTTGCTCAGATGGTAAATACCCTTCACTTTTAATCCAAAGATTGTGAATTCGAGTCACCTAAAAAGCAAAAGAATAAAAAGGCCTTTTTACATAGATAGTGTATTATAAAGTATTATTTACAAATTATAGTATAACTTTTACTCTTACAGATTATAGCCTTACTTTTCTTACCAAAAATAGCAAAATCAGCTAAATACATATATAATACATTTCTAACACAATTTTATTTTACTAACGCACAAACTAATTTAAATAGTATTTGAAATTCAGATATAATACGTTTTTTACATCATTAACAAGAGAAAAAAATAAACAACAATTGTAATACATTTTAAATTCAATATATTATATATGTTATAGGCATGTTTCAATACACGAATACATAATTAAAATATTTTCAATACATATATAGTATAAGTATTATATGTGAATTTCAAACATTCTCGTACTATTTAAATTAGTTTACGTTGTTAAAAATGTATTATATATGTTTTAGAATAATTACTATCGAATTCATACCAATGTATAATATTGAATTCGAATTATATTATAATTATCGTTTATATTTAATATAATTATAACACAACTTTTACAAGTTTCACCTCTTCTTCTCCGGTGAATCACCACTTCCGTACCACGTCGAACTAGCAGTAGCTCCAACCAACCCCCAAAACAATTCAACCCCCTATAAACCTTTAAATCATTTTCTCTCCTCTCAACCCCCTAGCCTCTCACCACACCACCTTTTGCCGCCGTCGCTGCTCCGACGAGACTCAACTCCACCACTCCGCTGCCCGTCGGCTCTTCTCTCTTTCACCCTCCTCCTCTCTCCACGATCCACCCTTCTCCTCTCTCTTCCCCCTCCTCTCAGCGAAACTCCACTTCTCCCATCGCTGCCTCTGTCTCCATCGATTTCGGCGGTGAAACCACCAAAATCAGTTGATTTCGTCACCCCCAGTCAGGCAAGCTCTAGCAAAAACCCCTCATCTCTCCTCTATCTTCTTATCCACTCCTCTTTCTCACCATCTCCACTTCTCTGCCACCACTGCGAGCCGGTGAACCACCACCAAATATACCCCACATCCTCCATTCTCTTCTTTCTTTTTCAAAAACTTTGCCAGAAAAATCAATTAGCATACAAGATGTGGGTTTGAGGAGAGAGATTAGGTCTGGTTATTTTGATTATAGAATTGCTTTCATTCCAAGGTCATCTATTGCTCCACAGTTAACTAGGGATGATATTAACGAGGGTGAAATTTAGAGATTTTCATCTCAAGCTGCCCTCGGTTCAATTGTTAGAAATTCTTTTCGGTAATTATCAATGTGCTGATTTCAGAAATTTTACAAGGAGTGTTTTTAGAGATGTGGGTTTGAGGAGGGAGAAGGAGGAAGTAAATAGATCGTAATATATTTAAAGCACTCTTGAAAAGTGTAATAAAGCTTTCATAAGATATTATCTATGTAAAAATTCCAAATAAAAACTCTTAAGGGGGAATAAAAAAAAATCCTATTTTCTGAACTTATCCAAATCTCCGCTGTTCCAATCCAAGATAGAGGCAAACGACAAATTGCGTTGTTTGGCCTTGTATGCAGTGTATGTGGGAGTTATCTCAACAATTTTAGCCAGGTTAAAGATATTTTCATCCGCCAAATCATAATAGTTTAGCATGGTTATCATTATTAATTTATTATTGTATCATAAGTATATAATTTATGTATAATTAGTTATATATATGGATTATAAATACATAGTAATTATACATTGATTATATTGAATACAATACCTAAAATTCTAAAAAAACATAAATAAAGAATAAAGTTATTTTTATTATTAGCTTTATTGGGTTGACGTGTAGTCTAAATATTGAGACGTATATGTACGACTACAAGTATATATTGTTTAAGTGAATTTATAGTTTGGTCAAACTTTAAAAATCTGTTTATTTTGAAATGTACTTATGATCAAAGTACTTTTCGAAAAAGTAATTTGGAGAGACTAATCATTTGTGTTTTATTAATCAATTGAAAGAATATTTTTGACAATATTAGACAAGCAATTGTGCTTGGAAGATGTTCCAAAAGGGCTTTAGGTTAAAACTATTTGTTGGTTTTTGAAAAACGACTTTCGCTAGAATTTTACTATTTAGAAACACTTTTCTTTTTCCTAAAAACATGATCAAATACTTTAATTTTTTAAAATAAATAATTTGATTTCCTAAAAGCTTGTCCAATGAGTTCAATATTCGGTATTTTCGTCTCAAATCACTATAAAGAAACTTAAAACTATAATAAATGTATAATAGATGGCATCTACAATTAACCTTTGACATCATCAGTAACAATGAGCTGGAGTGGGTCCTTTTCTTAATTAGGTGAAGTACGTGCTTAAATAATAAAAATAGACATTTTCTTTACAGTAAGATTATTTTTTTTGGTGAGAATACAGTAAGATATACTCCTATTATTATGTACTATTTCTTTTAGTTGGATTTAAGAAATAGTGCGTAATAATAATAATAATTTTATAAATGCAGTTTGATTAATTTTATCAGGTCGCTTATTTATACGAAAAGGGCCATGGATTTAAGAAATAACACATAATAATAATAATAATTTTATAAGGGCCATGAATTTAAGAAATAACATAATAATAATAATTTTATTAATGTAGTTTAATTAATTTTATCAGGTCACTTGTTTATACGGAAAAAGGGTCATCAATTTAAGAAATAGTACATAACAATAATAATAATAATTTTATTGATGTAGTTTAATTAATTTATTAGGTCGCTTGTTTATATGGAAAAGAATCAAAAATATTCTAACGTATGAAAAATGGTTCACATTTACTTTTTATTCACCTATTAATCTAAAAATATGCCTAATCTATTTTTTTGGCTCAAGAATACCCTCAATCTAAATTTTTAAAAATTTATTATAATTTGTCATATTTATTATTTAATTTAAAATTTAAATCCATCCCTGTTAAACCCCAAAATTAACATAGGACGGGCCGAATAGTTCAGCGAGTTCATAAAATAGATAGTTCATATATGTATTCCAGGAAAAAAGAACTCTTGGAATGTGGATTTAAGTTATTAAAAGAAAACGGGTCACCGAGTTTGAGTTTAAAAGTGTGTAGGTTTAATTTTTAAATTAAATAATATATGTGGCCAATCATAATAAATTGTCTGTCTTTTTTAAATTGAAACAGAAAACATTAAGTTTAGGATATTAGTTTGAGGGATATTATTGAGCCAAGCAAAATAGGTTGAGGTACTTTTAGACTAACTAGTTTAGTGTACGCGCTTTGCGAATGATCAAAGCGTGTACCTTATTTGATAACAAATATTATAGAAAAAAATTGGACTTAGCTAAATTGGTCGTAGCAAATTTTCTTTTTTATAATTCGTTACTAATTTATAGTTAAATAAGATTAATGATAGATTTAATTTACTGTTTAAATTCATCAAGAATATAGTTTGTTTTCTACTGTTTCATCTCTGTCACTTTAAATTTATATTTTATCAATTTAATATTCAACATCATACTATAATCAATTTTTTTATTTCTAATTTCTTTCATCACTATTTTTTAAAATTTAACTAATTTATATACTTAAAAGTTTTGTCAAAAGATAAATTTACTAATGTTAGGAATTTAAAAAAGAATAGAATTGATTTTTTTATAATTAGTTAATTCAATTTTTAAATTATTTGTTCATAATATTAGAGAAAATAATTTATTCTTTTATTAATTTAGATTCTTGATACATATATGAAAATTTAAATTTGTACAAGTTAATCAAATCTTATTCTATTATTCTTTTTCAAAATTAATTAATGGTGCCTTGTTCCTTCAATAAACAACAACTAAAGTAAAATACTAAGCTGGAAATCAATTAATATAAAAACACAAATATATAATCAACTATTATATTTTATATTAATGGATAAAATATGTTATTTAAGGGAAGAAATCAATTAAAATAAATTAAGAGAAGAAATCAACTAAGAGAAAAGGCTTGTTTTATAAAAGAAATCAACGATTAAAGGGATTTACCTGGAAGTTTCAGAAGTGAAGTGAGAGCCAATAAAGTTTGCATAATTCCTCACTTGAAAAGTTACAATTTCCTACAAAATTATCATTTATTATTTTCATCAAATAATTATGATTTAATTATTATCCTAATATTTAGGATTTTAAAATTAATTTAAATCATAAAATATCTTTACTTATTTGTCATATGTAAGAACTCCTAATATTTAGTATTTTAAAAGTAATTAAAATTTTACTTCCTTAATCTTTTCTTATTTAAATTATATTAAAGTTCTAACATTTAAAAGTCTAAAATCAATTACAATTTTGTTAATTTTCAAAATCTATTTTGACATTATGATGACAAGGAAGATGTGACACCAACATAACCTTTCATAAGTCCTTGATTTTATAGCAAAATCAATAAGATTGAAATATTACTTAATTAAACCTAACAACAATAAACTAGTATAGTCCCACTAAGCGAGACATGGAAAGGGTACACTATAATCTCAGACTATTTTTGAGTACCCAAGAACTCACGAAAAAATATCCAAAATAATCCAAAATAAAAAGTAACAAAAGTACAAGAAACCATGGATACTAACAAAAATAATAGATAGTAACATAACAGAAACTACAACAAAACAATATGATAATCGAGATATCAGAACAATATGAATAAACCTAACCTTCACAAAAAATCTTCAAAACCCGATCAAATATTCATCTACCACCTGTATTAAGCAAAATAAATAAATAAATAGGACCTAGTAACATAATAAAAACTACAACAAAATAATACGATATTTGAACTGTCAGAATAGTATGATTAAAACTAACCTCTATACAAAAATCCTCAAAGCCCGACCAAACATTCATGTACCATCTATATTAAGCAGAAAAAATATCAGATAGTAACATAACAGAAATTATAACAAAATAATATGATAATCGATATATCAAGACAATACGATTAAACCTAGATTGGAGTTGTAATAAGCAATTATGCAAAAAAAGAATTTATTTCACTACATAATAAAATTTGTGTCGACCAGAAATTTGTGTCCCCCATAATTAAATTATTTTATTTTGACAAAGAAAAGCATAATATTATACCACGTATATGAAATAGAGAAAAGCAAGCAACGATTGTCAATTGTTGCTTCCATCAATTATTATTATAGGCGTATAAACATGGGAAGAAGGAGAAACAATTTTCACACAAGGAAAGTACATTAAATAATACATATTGGTTGCGCGTGAAATTGTAAGTAACAATTTTGTGTGAATTGTAGTGGCATAGAAATTCTATTTTGGTATAACGTAAAATTCGTAATGACATAGAAATTGTATTTTTATATAAGGTAAAATTCTAATTGACTTAAAAGTGTTAAATATCATAATTTTTTACCTAGATCAAACAATGACTTTATTTAATGTCAAATTCCTAAATATTAGGATTGTTTTCTTTTTGGAGAGAAAAGTCAGTATTAACATAATAATTAAATGACAATAATTGAAGAAAAATAGTAAAAAGACGATTTTGTCTAAAGGAGAGACTTTTAATAAAAGGCAAAAAGTTCAAATCACATTGTAAGGTACTTCACACTTTTAATATAACTAGTTTAGTGTACGTGCGTTGCACGTATGTATCACGTCAATATTATTAAATATTATTAATCAGTCATTGTAATAATCTTGAAAGTGTTTTTATATGTAAATAGTTGTATTATATTAGCTTTAGTTTAATCAATGAATAATTGTATCCGTTTTCATGAACGGCTAGCCTAATAATTGTCATATACATGCTTACACTTACATCACAATAACAAAGATTCAAGACAAATTTAAAATCTAATTCGTGCATAAGAAAGAGAAATTGCATATATAAATAAAGAAAATATATCAACAAGCATCACACTTAAATTAATTTAGAATTATTTATGGTAAATCAATAGTTTTATACCTCTTTTGTCAATTTTAACTTTGAAATTCCTCCATCTCCTATCTCCTGCTAACTATCAAAAAGACCTTGGAAGGGTCGACCTTAGGTCTCTTTTAATAATTTCTCGTGTTTCCCTTTCAGTTGAAAATATTCGAAAGAGAAGAATTCATTGTCAATTGTTGATTATGTATAATTCATATATAATCTTAAATTTATTAACTAAAATAAATAAAGAAAGAGAGAAACGATGATGATAATGAAGGCAAGAAGACGACTTGAAATAACAAAATAAGAAAAACAGTAAAGGTAGAAGTAGCGTGTATTTTTGTGGTAAAGTTTGATCAAACTATTATTTAAATAAAATTATAAATTTTTTCTTTATATAAGGTAAAATTCGAATTGATTTAGAAATGTTAAATATTTTAATATTTTTTTTTACCTAAATCAAATAACGACTGTAATTAATTTCTTAATATTTATGTATAATTAGAATATTAATTGAGGAATATAGTAAAAAAGCAACGTATTTGGAACTAAAATCTATGGAAGTAATTTAATTAACCTACGAAAGTAATTTAATTTAAAAAAAATTCCAGGTTTTTGGAACTTTATGGAATATTATTATTAGTATTATAATATAAAGTGTTTATGTATAATTAAAATTTTATTTGAGGAATATAGGAAAAGACAATTTTGTCTATTGAATGGTCTTTTAATGAAGGGCAAAAAGTTCAAATCACATTATAAGGTGCTTCACACTTTTAATATAGTATAGATAGATAGATAGATAGATATAGATAAATAGATAGATAGGTGGATGAAGAATATTTAAATCATTTTTTCATACGTTAGGGGTATTGATGGCCCTTTTTGTTGTTTATATAATTATCAATTTTTCTAAATTTATTTTTCCTTTTTTTCTCTCCCAAGTTTTTTTTAGTAGGACAGGAAAAACATTATAAATATAACTTTGTTCCATTATTTTTTTTGCTTTTTAGTATGTTCACAAACGAATGACATCTCTGTATATTAGGAAATCTCTTAAATTTAAATTCTATCATTTTACCATTAATGATATGCTCTTATAATAATCATTGAAATAACATCACACATGGTTAAAACTACTGTATAAGTTTTAAAGGTACTTTTGGCATGCCAAAAAGCCTTTCTTACTTGAAGTTTGTGTAAAGTCAAAAAATGTCACATAGAATGAAAGAGACAGAATAATGAAAGTGTTTTATATGCTGTATAAATGAGAACGTGGAACTCCTCCAAGTGAGCAATTTAAAGCTATTGACATATTCAACACACCACTACTTCTCCAATTCTCCTATTATCTTCATCTTGTACTTAGCTCCAAAATATGAAGAAAACAGAGTTGGTGTTTGTTCCTGCTCCAGGCATAGGTCACCTTGTTCCCACATGCAAATTTGCAGAGAAATTGCTCAATCTTTACGAAGAACTATGCATAACCATGATCATCATTAGCCCTCAGGCTCCATATGATTTAGGTATAAATGCATACATTCAAAATTTCTCTTCCAATAGTACTGCTCAGATCAAATTCATCACACTTGCTCGTGTTGAACCACCACCAGTTGAAGAATTCACCAAGTCATTGGAGAATTTCTTCTCTCTTATGATATCAAGCTACAAACCTCTAGTCAAAGATGCTATTGTCAACAACAAAGACTCCAACACAAGAATAGTTGGATTAGTCATTGATATGTTTTGTAGTTCAATGGTTGATGTAGCAAATGAACTTGGGATTCCTCCCTATATTTTCTTCACTTCTTGTGCAGGTTTTCTTGGTTTTGTGCTTTACCTCTCGGTATGGCACATACAAAATGGGAGGGAATTTTGCCTCACAAATCTGTTCTAGATATACCAGCCTATTCCAACTTAGTACCCTCAAATGTCTTGCCAAGCTTTGCATTAAACAAGTTAGGTTACACAGCTTTTCGTAACTTTGGTATCAGGTTCAAAGAAACCAGAGGAATTCTCATCAACACATTTGTTGAGCTCGAGCCCTATGCTTTGAATTCATTAGCATCTGATCCTGAAATGCCTCCTGTATACACAATAGGACCTAATCTTGTCCTTGAGGGTCAAAACAGTAGGGGGGACGACAAGGAAGAAATCATGAAATGGCTAGAAAATCAGTCACCATCATCTGTGTTGTTCCTGTGTTTTGGAAGTATGGGAGTCTTAGATGTGCCACAACTACGAGAGTTGGCAATTGCCCTTGAACAAAGTGGGGTGAGGTTCTTGTGGTCTATAAATGTGAGTGTTGGTTCTGAATATAGCAGCAAATTTGATGAGCTGCTACCGGAAGGATTCTTGAGTAGGACTAAAGACAAGGGAATGGTGTGTTGTTGGGCACCACAAGTGCATGTCTTGGCTCACAAAGCCACTGCTGGTTTTGTGTCTCAGTGCGGATGGAACTCGATAATGGAGAGCTTATGGCATGGAGTTCCCATGGTGACATGACCTTTATATGGTGAGCAGCAGATCAACGCGTTTCAGATGGTGAAGGATCTTGAGCTGGCAGTGGAGTTGAGACTGGATTACAGGATGGGGAACAGTAGTGGAGGAATAGTGACAGCAGAGGAGATTGAGAATGCTATAAGATGCATAATGGATAGTGAAAATCCAGTGAGGAAAAGAGTGAAAGAGATGGGGAACAAGAGCACAGAGGTCTTGATGGAAGGTGGCTCTTCCTTTAAATCTACAAGACGTTTCATCAAGACCAATTCTTGATGGCTAGCAAAGGGAAAAGAGCTCAAAAATGAAAACTAATGTTGTTTCGAAGATGATTGTAGGTAATCACACTGTTTGAACTTTGTTTCCTACTTAATCTATGTTTACGAAGAAAATAACTAAGTGGCCCATATATTGTACTACAATTCACTGCTTTATGAATGTGTTCTCAAAGATTACTTAGGGGTCATGTATCTTAGGGAATTTTTAGAGTATGTACTGGTAAGTTATCCTTTTGTGAAAACACCAGCGTGTCTGGTACACCGGGTACAAGTATTTTACATATGTGCTAGTACCATTCCTATTTCCTACTAAAAAGAATGCTATAACCATTTTCCGTTTAAATAGAAATTCTGTCAAATCAACACTGGGTTTCTAAACAAAACCACGATTAATTCCGACAAAACTATGAACAACATGTACAAAATCAATTGTGCATGCCCAATTAGAATAACTACAAAAATACAAAAAAAATAATTAAAAGATGCATTATAAATTGAATCAGCTCAGATACACAAGCTCCATGCAACCACTGCAGCAACAACAATCTTCTGCAGCAGCCATCTACAAAATTCCATACGAACCCTACAACAACAATCAAAGAAGCAGATGTTACTGCTGTTAGACCTATATGTAAGCACATGTGTCACTCTATAAACTATGAGGAAATCTTTCTATCCTCAATATATTGTTCTTCATTTTCAAAATACTCTTCTTCCTCGTCCTCTTCAACATAGTAGTACTCATCTTCTTCTCCTTCATCAGTGTCTGTCTTATTTCCGTTTTCCAGCAAATCTCTTGATTGCTGGCCTCTTGATCTTTCTTGAATTTGATCCCTGATGGTTGTTCCCTAGTAGTCATGAATTACTAGTACGATACAATAATTCATTGACACTACTTACCATTTTATGGCAACCCTCTTCAAACATCTGAAGAAATCCAGCAACCCAACGATCAGCATTTTCAATCCACTCATTGCGATGCATACCAGCAGTTTTTGCGACAGTTTGAACCTACAAAATAGATCATGCACAATCATATCCATCTAAACATAATAGATCAACCACATAACAGAAAGGGACACAACATATTCTTCCTCAAGATACATAAAACTAATAAAATAGTCTCCAATTATTATAGCAACCACCACCTCAATCACCTAAGACTCAATGTAGGTTTCCACCTATGGATATCATTCCCCAACATCAAGCTACAATAACGACTCAATAGCGTTGCAAAATCATATATACTATTATATTTATCAATATACAATCCTTTTTCATTCTTATGAGTAAGGAGCGATCTAAGAATTCAGATTGTCCTAGAACTTTTAGGGAAGAAGCAAGCCTTAAAGTGCTATCTCCTCACTAACTCTCTGAATCCTAACATTCTAACATCTAGTATTTGGATAGATCAGGTAAATTTTATCCAAGAAGTTCTCAGGATATCATGTGCTCACTGCACAGAGTAGCAATGAAAGGCTAAGTACGCAGAATACAGGGATGCATATGTCTGAATTCTGTTTTTCTCTCTTTTGCTATAATATGTCAAGCCAAAATTCTACTTCACCTATTTCCCATACACTTTCCAGGGAGGTGACTATTCTTTAAGTATATCATTGTACGATCTGGAGAAAATTAGAAACAACTTGGAAACAAAAGAAGTGGCTCTTATCACAAGTAAGTTAAGTGAGCGCTCTAACAACAATGTAACTAAGAGCAATAGGAAAGAAAGTCCACAAAGCTTTCAGACCAATTCCGTTTCCACTAGTCATAAACTTACATGCATCCCTGATCTTATATTTCATCCTTCCATGCACCTTAATGTGAGGTCCTTATGGAACCAAACCTCCTTGGGGAATTTCATGATATCCCTCTTAATCTGCTCATTTCAAGAAATAGTTTTATCAAACTCAAATATAGCCTTGTGAACTCTTGAGATGCCACAGATCGAGACAAATTACAATGACCTAAGGAATATTCTAAAAGCATCCTCAGAAAGTGAAAAGATTCCTTCCGCTACCCCCGAGCAACTCTCCTTTCCCTCAGAAACCAAAATGAAAACACAAAAAAAAGTAGCAGAAGGAAAAAGTAACAACTTGAAATATATCTAAATGCTACATAATGAGTGATTGATATCACAAGAAGGCACTAAAAGCAGAGAGATTAACACTATTGCTATGAATAAACAAACTTCTGATTAGTTAAAAGCAAATGTAAGACTTAAATCTGATTAGTTAAAAGCAAATGTAAGACTTAAATCTTTATACCTACTGTTTCACACTTAGTGGCTCAGAGTGTGAAGTGATATAACTTGGTGCTGAAAAGTCAGCTTCAGTTACCCCTATAACCTTTTTACATATCCCTAAAGTAACAGACAAACACCCCCAACTCAACAAAAAGGTTCTCCTTCCTAACCCAGCATCCTGAGAAAGAAAACAAAAGTGGGATTTTAGTACACAAGGGAAAATTTGCACTTCTCTCCCATAGTTATTTACAATTTTCGATCCTTAGTTATTTACAGTTTTGATTCTGGTCCTCATGATTTTAAGTTAAACAAATTTAACTTCAATTAATTGAAATGCATGTTTTGGTCCCTCCACTTAAGAGTCTCGCAACTTAAAGGGACTGCTATTTGCTAAACTACCCATGTATTATGTTAAGTCGGTACTTCTATAAACAAAAGAACAATGAGCTGTTTGTGTACTTGTACCATCCAATTAATAAAGTGTTTGTTTTCTAAAATTTGGGGTTAGAAGTGTATTCAAGTCTATCTTAACTCTTTCCATTAATCATAAAAATGGTGTGAATTACTCACGCATACACATAGTATCATCTATACATGCACACAAATGATTGTCCTTCACATCGAGTCCATACCTTTTCTCCCACTTTCTCCTGATGTTCTTTGACTTTCTCCTGTAACTGCAGTAGTCTCATGTTGACCCTCAATCGCTTTTCCTAAATACATGAAGCAATATCTCATCAAAAGGCCATATCACATACAATAGGAATTCCATGTGAAGCAATCAAAAGGATCGAAATAAGTAAAGCAGAATACTATATTTGAACAATGATCATGCCTTAACATAGCTAACACCAAGTTCTTTCCTTGAATATCCACGATCCAAGTTTCGCATCACATACTGATTATAGTCTTTAACTATCCTCATTATCATGTCTGAAGTTGAAATTCCATTTGTTCGTTTTGTTTCTTTAAATCTTCCAACAGCTTTGACCTACAAAGGAGACTGTTAAATGTAGAATGTTTCAAAACTAAACATGCAACAAATGAGGTATTCATGATGCCAGATATAAGCAATTACTCACAAATTCATAGACATCCTTTCCCGCTCCACTAGCATCAACATAACTGTCAATTATTCAAGAAAAGAAGAAGATTAAACATAACCCATTCCAGATTCTTGTAATGACTTGTCAAAAGTTTCACAAGGACAAAATAAGCTAAAATCAAACACAATTACACATTTTACACTTATACAACTCATAAAATCTCTGATTGAATCCTGGAAAGCATGTTTACAAGTCAAGTGACTCTTTTTCAATTTAAAGATCCTTTTTGTTCAAACTCAAGATTGTATGTTCTTTTAGGTGCTTCGCATGACAATGTCCATTTATCTCTAGTAAGATGCTTTATCATTCATAGTTCATTGCTTTCTCTAATCATATTTACCATAGACTTCTTGGGCGTACACTTTTAAACTTTCAAAATCTTAAAACAAAATACAGTTGTAAGCCAAATGGTTAAATTAAAAATTGGGAGGTGGAGGTGGGGGGAGGGAGAGATTAATGTGAATCCGGTTCATCATCTTCATGATAGCACATACACCAGTTCATGGAAAAATTGGTTATTCATTTAGTCCACCTGAAAGATATCCCATTTTTCTTAAAGAAACATTGAAGCTAAAAAATCTTACCGAAGAGCATCATGAGCAACATAATCAATATGATGTGTGTCAAGGAAATCTTGATTTAACACCCATGGGGCATCAGGAATAACTTCATCTACGCACCTAGAAAAAGTAAAAGATCACTCAATTCCAGTTTTACTAACATAAAGAAAATTAATGGCAATAGAACTACAAGGATTACAAATAAATAGAGAGTCTTCCCAAGTAAACGGCATTAACCAATATATGGAAAACGAGAATGAAGCAGCCATAACATATTTGAGACTGAAAAACGCACAGATTTAATTACTCCAACAGGTCACAATTGATGCTGCCTAAATGAGGGTGAAATCTGACTCACATGAAAGCCCGACACGCATCATTTGTTGTTCGAATTTGCCAGTACCAAAGAGGCAATTAGGTAAAGGGGGAAAACATATTTGATAATGAATGCTCTTTGGAACGGTCATTTTTGCAAAGACGACAACCTATACATCCAGACAATAAACATTCTTTGAAAAATTCCTGGACCCTAAGTCAGAAAGAGATATGATGCTGAAATTGACTATACTAAATCGATCAAATATGCTTTAGTCCCAAATTAGTTTGGTCAGCTATATATGAATCATCTATATCCATACTTGCAGTGGAAACTACTGAAACAAAAGAACATACTTGCAATGGCGTACAGATTCATAACGCTCTTCCTCTGTCATAACAGTTTTACCCTTGTATTTGCGTGTCATCTCATCAGAGCAACAACCAACAAGCAAGTACGTGTTGGGAAACCTGTGACCATCCCAAAATAACTGTTAAATGAAGAGATTGGGAAGCCAATATGCCCGAAGCATTCAGAGGTTCACCAATGAGGCCTCACTCTACAAATATTTACCAAAATCAACTACAAATTGAGAAAGCATTCAATAGAATGAAGAAGGAACCTATGGATACTAACCGAACAAAAAAGACCATAGCATTATTACCAACAGCTAAGATAAGTGACTTCACAAATTACACCAAATTAATGATAAACGTCACAAGACCTCTGTCTACACATATATTTTAACATAAGATATCAACCAATCAACATGCCTCAATTCTAAGCTATTTGGAAATTGGCTACATTAATTCGACTCCGATCATGCCCATATTATTGAGGAGCTATTATATTATGAAATATTTTTACACTGGACAACCTCTATATCCATATTGGTGTCCATATCATTCCAATAATTTAATGTGTTTACAGGTTCATTATATTATAGTACTCGTACAATTTTTACATAGTCAATTGTCAATGCATATCTATCTATCTATATCTATCTATCTATATATCTATCTATCTATCTATCTATATCTATCTATCTATCTATATTAAAAGTGTGAAGCACCTTATAATGTGATTTGAACTTTTTGCCCTTCATTAAAAGTCTCTCCTTTAGACAAAATCGTCTTTTTACTATTTTTCTCCAATTATTATTATTAATATATAACAAGAAGTCTAAATTTATAGAATTCATTAAATATATATTTATACAACTATGTTTTTTAGCTTTAAACATCAGTTTAGGTTTAGGGTTCCTTTTGATAAATTAATTAATATTATTTATATTAATTGTGTCTCTTTATTTAGTTAAATTTGTTATTTATACGATTATGTTATTAGTATTTAGATTTAAGCATAACTTTAGGAGTTTAGGTTTAGGATTATAATTTCTTTTAACTAATCAATTAATATTATTTTTATTAATGTCTCATTTTATTTAGGTTTACGACGACTATTCTTTCAAAAACTGTTCTAGGAGAAAAAATTATATATATATATATATTTAAAGTGTGAAGGACCTTATAATGTTGTTGTTCTTCTTACTGTTATTTTCTCTACTTAATATAGGTGATAGATGAATGTTTGATCAGACTTTGAGGAATTTTTGTGTAGAGATTAGGTTTAACCGTATTGTTTTGATATCTGAATTATCGTATTATTTTGTTGTAGTTTTTATTTTGTTACCAGATGTTGTTTTTCTGCTTAATACAGGTGGTAGATGTGCTTGATCGGGTTATGAGAATTTTTCATGAAGGTTAGGTTTAATTGTATTGTTCTGATATCTCGATTATCGTATTATTTTATTGTAGTTTTTTATTCGGTTACTAGATTATTATTTTTTGTTGCTTAATACAGGTTGTAGATGAATATTTAGTCGGGTTTTGAGGATTTTTCGTGAAGGTTAGTTTAATTGTAATTGTATTGTTTTGATATCTCGATTATTGCATTATTTTTTTGTAGGTTTTACTCTTTTACTAGATTTTTTTTGTTGTTGCTTAACACCGGTGGTAAATGAATGTTTTGTCGGGTTTTAAATTTTTTTTTGTGAAGATTAGATTTAATTGTATTGTTCTGATATCTCAATTATTGTATTATTTTATTTTTGTAAAGATATTAAAATTTATATTTATTTTAATGTTGATTTTTATTTTTCAAAGATATGTTTGTTTCACATATATTTTTATTGATTAACGTAATACATAATGCAACACGCGTACACTAATCATATTAGATAATGATTTAAATACGTGAGTGGTGAAGAGCTTCACCGGCCTCAATTGCAATATTATATACTCCATTGTCTTTTTGTATGCAATTTTTTATATTGTTGCGATACACACGTGCAATGCACGTACACTAAACTAGTACTATATTAAAAGTGTGAAGCACCTTATAATGTGATTTGAACTTTTTGCCCTTCATTAAAAGTCTCTCCTTTAGACAAAATCGTCTTTTTACTATTTTTCTCCAATTATTATTATTAATATATAACAAGAAGCTTAAATTTATAGAATTCATTAAATATATATTTATACGACTATGTTTTTTAGCTTTAAACATCAGTTTAGGTTTAGGATTCCTTTTGATAAATTAATTAATATTATTTATATTAATTGTGTCTCTTTATTTAGTTAAATTTGTTATTTATACGATTATGTTATTAGTATTTAGATTTAAGCATAACTTTAGGAGTTTAGGTTTAGGATTAGAATTTCTTTTAACTAATCAAATTAATATTATTTTTATTAATGTCTCTTTTTATTTAGGTTTACGACGACTATTCTTTCAAAAACTTTTCTAGGAGAAAAAATTATATATATATATTTAAAGTGTGAAGGACCTTATAATGTTGTTGTTCTTCTTACTGTTATTTTCTCTACTTAATATAGGTGATAGATGAATGTTTGGTCAGACTTTGAGGAATATTTGTGTAGAGATTAGGTTTAACCGTATTGTTTTGATATCTGAATTATCGTATTATTTTGTTGTAGTTTTTATTTTGTTACCAGATGTTGTTTTTCTGTTTAATACAGGTGGTAGATGTGCTTGATCGGGTTATGAGGATTTTTCATGAAGGTTAGGTTTAATTGTATTGTTCTGATATCTCGATTATCGTATTATTTTATTGTAGTTTTTATTCTGACTTTTATTTTTCAAAGATATGTTTGTTTCACATATATTTTTATTGATTAACGTAATACATAATGCAACACACGTACACTAATCATATTAGATAATGATTTAAATATGTGAGTGGTGAAGAGCTTCACCGGCCTCAATTGCAATATTATATACTCTATTGTCTTTTTGTATGCAATTTTTTATATTGTTGCGATACACACGTGCAACGCACGTACACTAAACTAGTACTATATTAAAAGTGTGAAGCACCTTATAATGTGATTGGAACTTTTTGCCCTTCATTAAAAGTCTCTCCTTTAGACAAAATCGTCTTTTTACTATTTTTCTCAAATAATTATCATTTAATTATTATCATAATATTTAGGACTTTGAAATTAATTCAAATTATAAATATTAAATATTTACTTATTTATAAAAGGTAAGAGCTTCTAATATTTAATACTTTAAAAGTGACTAGAATTCTACTTCTTAAATCATTCCTTATTTGAACTATATTAAAAGTCTTAACATTTAAGTTTATTTTTTAAAATTTATTATTTAATTATTTTTAATAAAATAAAAATATCATGACAAAAAAGGCAAAATAAAAAATAAGTAATAATAGCCAAATCACACGAAAAAATGAAGAAAAAAAATAGTTTAGTTGTCACATTGTTACCCACGATTAGTCCCTTTTTTGGTTATTTAATAAGAGAAAAATGGAAAACTTATTACTACTAATATTTAGAAATAATAATTTATGGAAGAAAAAATAAAATTATTCCATATTTAAGTAATTTTTTCTTGGACGAAAAGATATTGGACTTCTATAAATTAAAATCATTCTTAAATACAACAATACAATAACATCCTCAACGTAGTTCTCCGATGAAGTCTTATTTAGGGGAAATTATTTTTCCAATAACTTTTAAAATTATTTTTTTTATATTGGGCATATGTACGTCAATTGTAGTTTATGTTTTGTTACTAGCTGTTATTTTTTTTTATTATTTATTTTTTGTTTAATACAGGTGATAGATGAATGTTTGGTCAGGCTTTGAGGATTTTTCGTGAAGGTTATGTTTAATCGTATTATTTTGATATCTTGATTATCGTATTATTTTATTACAAATTATGTTTTGTTACTATCCATTGCTTCTTCTTATTATCCGTATGTGTATAATTAAAATTATTATCTTTAATATTTGATTTAAAGGCTTAAATATTAAA
This sequence comes from Jaltomata sinuosa, assembly GCA_003996215.1. Taxonomy (NCBI): domain Eukaryota; kingdom Viridiplantae; phylum Streptophyta; class Magnoliopsida; order Solanales; family Solanaceae; genus Jaltomata; species Jaltomata sinuosa. The sequence goes on along the minus strand of QJPP01002864.1, from coordinate 20,886 downwards.
AAATTTATTTTAAAATTCTATACTAAAACAATAACATATTTCAGTATACTATTTATTTGTATCATTAAAAAATATAATACAGTATTTATTTAGCATCAATTGCTACTTTTTAATAATTATATTTTATGGCGTATAGTTTTATTGATTGATGTGAGACATACGTTAGTGTACGTGTGTTGCACACATGCAACACGTGCAATTAAATTTGTTTTATTATCAATCTCTTAATATCACATTGTAACCACTTTACTATATTACATAATATCTTCCTATGCAATTTTCTTCTTACTAAAATAAATTTGTTTACCTTATGATATGAGTAGTAATTATTATTTTGGCCAAACACATATCCAGCTCCTCAAACTTTGCCTTGTTTCAATTGAACATAAAATTATACACAAGTTTATTCCCATCAGACACAACATGATGACTTGGCACTTTTCTATTGTGAAAAGAATTACTTCACATATTTAAAAAATGCCACATAAATAAAAGTCACACAAAAAGGACTGAAATTAATCCATACACAACTACACTCCATTCTAATTCCTTGAGCGATTTTAGGGATGGAAAACCCTAAAGAAATCCGATGTCAAAGATGGTAATATTACTGTTAGATCCATATCAGCTATCAATCACGCGTCACGCGCCTAAACATAGTGCAACTCAAATACTCTGCTTTAGACAAAATCGTCTTTTTACTATTTTTTCTAATTATTATTTAATTAAATATTGACTATAATAAATATATGAAAAAATTTGATCTTCTTAAATATATGGAAAGTAAACTCCTAAAATATATGGAAAGACTCCTAAATATGTAAAAGGTTTTCTAATATAGGGGAGTATTTGTTATTAAATTTTGTACTTATTTATAATAGGTAAAAACTCCTAATATTTAATAATTTATATTGATTAAAATTTAAAATCAACTAAATTTTTCTCTATATTAATAACCTCCTTATTTAAATTGTTCGTAATATTATACCTAATATTATAAAAAGAACTGTTAATCTCTACCACTTTCAATATGAATTGCTTCTTAACACAGATGAGTTCTTCCAACTTTATTTATGTTGTTCTATAGCTTTGATAACTTTTCACTTTTATTACATTTGTGTTAAACTATTCTTTTATATGATTTTTGAAAAAAATATTTTTCCAATGAAGTCTTTTCTTTCTTATTGACCATTCAATTTTTATTTATTTTTGAAATAAAAGTTTATGATGGTTACACTTGGAAAAAGTGTTTCAATATTATATCCATCGATTCTTCTAGGTATGCTTCTCTATATTTCCTTCTCCTCTTTTGTGATTTAGTGCAATGAATAAAATATAGATTTCATATTAGATAACATTATTTAATTATTTATTAAATATTTAGAACTTTGAAATAAAAAATATGCTTACTAAATTTTAATCATGTTGGACATGTTTGACGTGTGACGGTGTGAGTTTTTTTATCTTTTCTTTATATGTTTAACGTGTGAAAGTTATTCAAGATTATTTGAATTAAGTTAATGTTATATTAATTAACTTATATCGAGTTTTTGTTTTGTAGTTGATTTTTCTTTCTTACTTAAGCAGGTTTTCGTGCATTCAAAATAATTTCAGGTACTTATTCCAAAATTTTGATTGTCAATTAAATTCATCTCCACATATTTGCTATTAGCTCATAATTGTGGTTTTCAACTTATTCGGGTTAAGAATTGAAAAGAGTTATAGTGCATTGATTGTTGAAATCAAATTGTTATTTTTCGATCATTTATTCTTCTTTTATATATTTCATATTGATTGACGGCTTGACATTATGCACACGTGCAACGCACGTACTCTAAACTAGTACTATATTAAAAGTGTGAAGCACCTTATAATGTGATTTGAACTTTTTGCCCTTCATTAAAAGTCTCTCCTTTAGACAAAATCGTCTTTTTACTATTTTTCTAAAAATAATTATCATTTAATTATTATCATAATATTTAGGACTTTGAAATTAATTCAAATTATAAATATTAAATATTTACTTATTTATAAAAGGTAAGAGCTTCTAATATTTAATACTTTAAAAGTGACTAGAATTCTACTTCTTAAATCATTCCTTATTTGACTATATTAAAAGTCTTAACATTTAAGTTTATTTTTTAAAATTTATTATTTAATTATTTTTAATAAAATAAAAATATCATGACAAAAAAGGCAAAATAAAAAATAAGTAATAATAGCCAAATCACACGAAAAAAAGAAGAAAAAAAATAGTTTAGTTGTCACATTGTTACCCACGATTGGTCCCTTTTTCGGTTATTTAATAAGAGAAAAATGGAAAACTTATTAGTACTAATATTTAGAAATAATAATTTATGGAAGAAAAAATAAAAATATTCATATTTAAGTAATTTTTTCTTGGACGAAAAGATATTGGATTCTATAAATTAAAATCATTCTTAAATACAACAATACAATAACATCCTCAACGTAGTTCTCCGATGAAGTCTTATTTAGGGGAAATTATTTTCCCAATAACTTTTAAAATTATTTTTTTTATATTGGGCATATGTACGTCAATTGTAGTTTATGTTTTGTTACTAGCTGTTTTTTTTTTATTATTTATTTTTTGTTTAATACAGGTGATAGATGAATGTTTGGTCAGGCTTTGAGGATTTTTCGTGAAGGTTATGTTTAATCGTATTATTTTGATATCTTGATTATCGTATTATTTTATTACAAATTATGTTTTGTTACTATCCATTGCTTCTTCTTATTATCCGTATGTGTATAATTAAAATTATTATCTTTAATATTTGATTTAAAGGCTTAAATATTAAAAAATTTATTTTAAAATTCTATACTAAAACAATAACATATTTCAGTATACTATTTATTTGTATCATTAAAAAATATAATACAGTATTTATTTAGCATCAATTGCTACTTTTTAATAATTATATTTTATGGCGTATAGTTTTATTGATTGATGTGAGACATACGTTAGTGTACGTGTGTTGCACACGTGCAACACGTGCAATTAAATTTGTTTTATTATCAATCTCTTAATATCACATTGTAACCACTTTACTATATTACATAATATCTTCCTATGCAATTTTCTTCTTACTAAAATAAATTTGTTTACCTTATGATATGAGTAGTAATTATTATTTTGGCCAAACACATATCCAGCTCCTCAAACTTTGCCTTGTTTCAATTGAACATAAAATTATACACAAGTTTATTCCCATCAGACACAACATGATGACTTGGCACTTTTCTATTGTGAAAAGAATTACTTCACATATTTAAAAAATGCCACATAAATAAAAGTCACACAAAAAGGACTGAAATTAATCCATACACAACTACACTCCATTCTAATTCCTTGGGCGATTTTAGGGATGGAAAACCCTAAAGAAATCCGATGTCAAAGATGGTAATATTACTGTTAGATCCATATCAGCTATCAATCATGCGTCACGCGCCTAAACATAGTGCAACTCAAATACTCTGCTTTAGACAAAATCGTCTTTTTACTATTTTTTCTAATTATTATTTAATTAAATATTGACTATAATAAATATATGAAAAAATTTGATCTTCTTAAATATATGGAAAGTAAACTCCTAAAATATATGGAAAGACTCCTAAATATGTAAAAGGTTTTCTAATATAGGGGAGTATTTGTTATTAAATTTGTACTTATTTATAATAGGTAAAAACTCCTAATATTTAATAATTTATATTGATTAAAATTTAAAATCAACTAAATTTTTCTCTATATTAATAACCTCCTTATTTAAATTGTTCGTAATATTATACCTAATATTATAAAAAGAACTGTTAATCTCTACCACTTTCAATATGAATTGCTTCTTAACACAGATGAGTTCTTCCAACTTTATTTATGTTGTTCTATAGCTTTGATAACTTTTCACTTTTATTACATTTGTGTTAAACTATTCTTTTATATGATTTTTGAAAAAAATATTTTTCCAATGAAGTCTTTTCTTTCTTATTGACCATTCAATTTTTATTTATTTTTGAAATAAAAGTTTATGATGGTTACACTTGGAAAAAGTGTTTCAATATTATATCCATCGATTCTTCTAGGTATGCTTCTCTATATTTCCTTCTCCTCTTTTGTGATTTAGTGCAATGAATAAAATATAGATTTCATATTAGATAACATTATTTAATTATTTATTAAATATTTAGAACTTTGAAATAAAAAATATGCTTACTAAATTTTAATCATGTTGGACATGTTTGACGTGTGACGGTGTGAGTTTTTTTATCTTTTCTTTATATGTTTAACGTGTGAAAGTTATTCAAGATTATTTGAATTAAGTTAATGTTATATTAATTAACTTATATCGAGTTTTTGTTTTGTACTTGATTTTTCTTTCTTATTTAAGCAGGTTTTCGTGCATTCAAAATAATTTCAGGTACTTATTCCAAAATTTTGATTGTCAATTAAATTCATCTCCACATATTTGCTATTAGCTCGTAATTGTGGTTTTCAACTTATTCGGGTTAAGAATTGAAAAGAGTTATAGTGCACTGATTGTTGAAATCAAATTGTTATTTTTCAATCATTTATTCTTCTTTTATATATTTCATATTGATTGACGGCTTGACATGATGCACACGTGCAACGCACGTACACTAAACTAGTACTATATTAAAAGTGTGAAGCACCTTATAATGTGATTTGAACTTTTTGCCCTTCATTAAAAGTCTCTCCTTTAGACAAAATCGTCTTTTTACTATTTTTCTAAAAATAATTATCATTTAATTATTATCATAATATTTAGGACTTTGAAATTAATTCAAATTATAAATATTAAATATTTACTTATTTATAAAAGGTAAGAGCTTCTAATATTTAATACTTTAAAAGTGACTAGAATTCTACTTCTTAAATCATTCCTTATTTGAACTATATTAAAAGTCTTAACATTTAAGTTTATTTTTTAAAATTTATTATTTAATTATTTTTAATAAAATAAAAATATCATGACAAAAAAGGCAAAATAAAAAATAAGTAATAATAGCCAAATCACACGAAAAAATGAAGAAAAAAAATAGTTTAGTTGTCACATTGTTACCCACGATTGGTCCCTTTTTCGGTTATTTAATAAGAGAAAAATGGAAAACTTATTAGTACTAATATTTAGAAATAATAATTTATGGAAGAAAAAATAAAAATATTTCATATTTAAGTAATTTTTTCTTGGACGAAAAGATATTGGACTTCTATAAATTAAAATCATTCTTAAATACAACAATACAATAACATCCTCAACGTAGTTCTCCGATGAAGTCTTATTTAGGGGAAATTATTTTTCCAATAACTTTTAAAATTATTTTTTTTATATTGGGCATATGTACGTCAATTGTAGTTTATGTTTTGTTACTAGCTGTTATTTTTTTTTTTTGTTTAATACAGGTGATAGATGAATGTTTGGTCAGGCTTTGAGGATTTTTCGTGAAGGTTATGTTTAATCGTATTATTTTGATATCTTGATTATCGTATTATTTTATTACAAATTATGTTTTGTTACTATCCATTGCTTCTTCTTATTATTCGTATGTGTATAATTAAAATTATTATCTTTAATATTTGATTTAAAGGCTTAAATATTAAAAAATTTATTTTAAAATTCTATACTAAAACAATAATATATTTCAGTATGCTATTTATTTGTATCATTAAAAAATATAATACAATATTTATTTTAGCATCAATTGCTACTTTTTAATAATTATATTTTATGGCGTATAGTTTTATTGATTGATGTGAGACATACGTTAGTGTACGTGTGTTGCACACGTGCAACACGTGCAATTAAATTTGTTTTATTATCAATCTCTTAATATCACATTGTAACCACTTTACTATATTACATAATATCTTCCTATGCAATTTTCTTCTTACTAAAATAAATTTGTTTACCTTATGATATGAGTAGTAATTATTATTTTGGCCAAACACATATCCAGCTCCTCAAACTTTGCCTTGTTTCAATTGAACATAAAATTATACACAAGTTTATTCCCATCAGACACAACATGATGACTTGGCACTTTTCTATTGTGAAAAGAATTACTTCACATATTTAAAAAATGCCACATAAATAAAAGTCACACAAAAAGGACTGAAATTAATCCATACACAACTACACTCCATTCTAATTCCTTGGGCGATTTTAGGGATGGAAAACCCTAAAGAAATCCGATGTCAAAGATAGTAATATTACTGTTAGATCCATATCAGCTATCAATCACGCGTCACGCGCCTAAACATAGTGCAACTCAAATACTCTGCTTTAGACAAAATCGTCTTTTTACTATTTTTTCTAATTATTATTTAATTAAATATTGACTATAATAAATATATGAAAAAATTTGATCTTCTTAAATATATGGAAAGTAAACTCCTAAAATATATGGAAAGACTCCTAAATATGTAAAAGGTTTTCTAATATAGGGGAGTATTTGTTATTAAATTTGTACTTATTTATAATAGGTAAAAACTCCTAATATTTAATAATTTATATTGATTAAAATTTAAAATCAACTAAATCTTTCTCTATATTAATAACCTCCTTATTTAAATTGTTCGTAATATTATACCTAATATTATAAAAAGAACTGTTAATCTCTACCACTTTCAATATGAATTGCTTCTTAACACAGATGAGTTCTTCCAACTTTATTTATGTTGTTCTATAACTTTGATAACTTTTCACTTTTATTACATTTGTGTTAAACTATTCTTTTATATGATTTTTGAAAAAAATATTTTTCCAATGAAGTCTTTTCTTTCTTATTGACCATTCAATTTTTATTTATTTTTGAAATAAAAGTTTATGATGGTTACGCTTGGAAAAAGTGTTTCAATATTATATCCACCGATTCTTCTAGGTATGCTTCTCTATATTTCCTTCTCCTCTTTTGTGATTTAGTGCAATGAATAAAATATAGATTTCATATTAGATAACATTATTTAATTATTTATTAAATATTTAGAACTTTGAAATAAAAAATATGCTTACTAAATTTTAATCATGTAGGACATGTTTGACGTGTGACAGTGTGAGTTTTTTTTATCTTTCCTTTATATGTTTAACGTGTGAAAGTTATTCAAGATTATTTGAATTAAGTTAATGTTATATTAATTAACTTATATCGAGTTTTTGTTTTGTAGTTGATTTTTCTTTCTTACTTAAGCAGTTTTCGTGCATTCAAAATAATTTCAGGTACTTCTTCCAAAATTTTGATTGTCAATTAAATTCATCTCCACATATTTGCTATTAGCTCGTAATTGTGGTTTTCAACTTATTCGGGTTAAGAATTGAAAAGAGTTATAGTGCACTGATTGTTGAAATCAAATTGTTATTTTTCAATTATTTATTCTTCTTTTATATATTTCATATTGATTGACGGCTTGACATGATGCACACGTGCAACGCACGTACACTAAACTAGTACTATATTAAAAGTGTGAAGCACCTTATAATGTGATTTGAACTTTTTGCCCTTCATTAAAAGTCTCCCCTTTAGACAAAATCATCTTTTTACTATTTTTCTAAAAATAATTATCATTTAATTATTATCATAATATTTAGGACTTTGAAATTAATTCAAATTATAAATATTAAATATTTACTTATTTATAAAAGGTAAGAGCTTCTAATATTTAATACTTTAAAAGTGACTAGAATTCTACTTCTTAAATCATTCCTTATTTGACTATATTAAAAGTCTTAACATTTAAGTTTATTTTTTAAAATTTATTATTTAATTATTTTTAATAAAATAAAAATATCATGACAAAAAAGGCAAAATAAAAAATAAGTAATAATAGCCAAATCACACGAAAAAATGAAGAAAAAAAATAGTTTAGTTGTCACATTGTTACCCACGATTGGTCCCTTTTTCGGTTATTTAATAAGAGAAAAATGGAAAACTTATTAGTACTAATATTTAGAAATAATAATTTATGGAAGAAAAAATAAAAATATTCCATATTTAAGTAATTTTTTCTTGGACGAAAAGATATTGGACTTCTATAAATTAAAATCATTCTTAAATACAACAATACAATAACATCCTCAACGTAGTTCTCCGATGAAGTCTTATTTAGGGGAAATTATTTTTCCAATAACTTTTAAAATTATTTTTTTTATATTGGGCATATGTACGTCAATTGTAGTTTATGTTTTGTTACTAGCTGTTATTTTTTTATTTTTTTATTTTTTGTTTAATACAGGTGATAGATGAATGTTTGGTCAGGCTTTGAGGATTTTTCGTGAAGGTTATGTTTAATCGTATTATTTTGATATCTTGATTATCTTATTATTTTATTACAAATTATGTTTTGTTACTATCCATTGCTTCTTCTTATTATCCGTATATGTATAATTAAAATTTTTATCTTTAATATTTGATTTAAAGGCTTAAATATTAAAAAAATTATTTTAAAATTCTATACTAAAACAATAACATATTTCAGTATACTATTTATTTGTATCATTAAAAAATATAATACAGTATTTATTTTAGCATCAATTGCTACTTTTTAATAATTATATTTTATGGCGTATAGTTTTATTGATTGATGTGAGACATACGTTAGTGTACGTGTGTTGCACACGTGCAACACGTGCAATTAAATTTGTTTTATTATCAATCTCTTAATATCACATTGTAACCACTTTACTATATTACATAATATCTTCCTATGCAATTTTCTTCTTACTAAAATAAATTTGTTTACCTTATGATATGAGTAGTAATTATTATTTTGGCCAAACACATATCCAGCTCCTCAAACTTTGCCTTGTTTCAATTGAACATAAAATTATACACAAGTTTATTCCCATCAGACACAACATGATGACTTGGCACTTTTCTAATGTGAAAAGAATTATTTCACATATTTAAAAAATGCCACATAAATAAAAGTCACACAAAAAGGACTGAAATTAATCCATACACAACTACACTCCATTCTAATTCCTTGGGCGATTTTAGGGATGGAAAACCCTAAAGAAATCCGATGTCAAAGATGGTAATATTACTGTTAGATCCATATCAGCTATCAATCACGCGTCACGCGCCTAAACATAGTGCAACTCAAATACTCTGCTTTAGACAAAATCGTCTTTTTACTATTTTTTCTAATTATTATTTAATTAAATATTGACTATAATAAATATATGAAAAAATTTGATCTTCTTAAATATATGGAAAGTAAACTCCTAAAATATATGGAAAGACTCCTAAATATGTAAAAGGTTTTCTAATATAGGGGAGTATTTGTTATTAAATTTGTACTTATTTATAATAGGTAAAAACTCCTAATATTTAATAATTTATATTGATTAAAATTTAAAATCAACTAAATTTTACTCTATATTAATAACCTCCTTATTTAAATTGTTCGTAATATTATACCTAATATTATAAAAAGAACTGTTAATCTCTACCACTTTCAATATGAATTGCTTCTTAACACAGATGAGTTCTTCCAACTTTATTTATGTTGTTCTATAGCTTTGATAACTTTTCACTTTTGTTACATTTGTGTTAAACTATTCTTTTATATGATTTTTGAAAAAATATTTTTCCAATGAAGTCTTTTTTTCTTATTGACCATTCAATTTTTATTTATTTTTGAAATAAAAGTTTATGATGGTTACACTTGGAAAAAGTGTTTCAATATTATATCCATCGATTCTTCTAGGTATGCTTCTCTATATTTCCTTCTCCTCTTTTGTGATTTAGTGCAATGAATAAAATATAGATTTCATATTAGATAACATTATTTAATTATTTATTAAATATTTAGAACTTTGAAATAAAAAACATGCTTACTAAATTTTAATCATGTAGGACATGTTTGACGTGTGACGGTGTGAGTTTTTTTATCTTTCCTTTATATGTTTAACGTGTGAAAGTTATTCAAGATTATTTGAATTAAGTTAATGTTATATTAATTAACTTATATCGAGTTTTTGTTTTGTAGTTGATTTTTCTTTCTTACTTAAGCAGGTTTTCGTGCATTCAAAATAATTTCAGGTACTTATTCCAAAATTTTGATTGTCAATTAAATTCATCTCCACATATTTGCTATTAGCTCGTAATTGTGGTTTTCAACTTATTCGGGTTAAGAATTGAAAAGAGTTATAGTGCACTGATTATTGAAATCAAATGGTTATTTTTCAATCATTTATTCTTCTTTTATATATTTCATATTGATTGACGGCTTGACATGATGCACACGTGCAACGCACGTACACTAAACTAGTCTATATTATATTAAAAGTGTGAAGCACCTTATGATGATGTGATTTGAACTTTTTACCCTTCATTAAAAGGGTTTGCTTTGGACAAAGTTGTCTTTTCACCATTTTTCTCAAATAAATTATAATATTACACATAAACACTAATATATATTAAAATATTAATAATATTTATACTCTTAAAAGTTCCCGCAAAATCCCTAAAGTTCCAAAAAAAAAGTCGACGGCCTTAATGTAGTAGTATGCACGTTTATATAAATAACATAATTTTTTATATATATCATATTTTTTACCTTACTTTTTGTAGTAGTATGCACGTTTATATAAATAACATAATTTTTAAATATCTAAAATATTTTTAAAGAAAAAATTATATTAATGTTAATTGTTATTTTCACATAATTTATTTATTTTATATAATTTTTTTAATTTATTAACATGTGCAACACACATACATTAAGACTAGTCTATCTATCTATACTATATTAAAAGTGTGAAGCACCTTATAATGTGATTTGAACTTTTTACCCTTCATTAAAAGGGTTTGCTTTAGACAAAGTTGTCTTTTCACCATTTTTCTCAAATAAATTATAATTACACATAAACACTAATATATATTAAAATATTAATAATGTTTATACTCTTAAAAGTTCCCGCAAAATCCCTAAAGTTCCAAAAAAAAAAGTCGACGGCCTTTTCTTAATTTTTGGCATATATATAAATATCATATTTTTTACCCTACTTTTTGTAGTAGTATGCACGTTTATATAAATAACATAATTTTTAAATATCTGGAATATTTTTAAAGAAAAAATTATATTAATGTTAATTGTTATTTTCACATAATTTATTTATTTTATATAATTTTTTTAATTTATTAACATGTGCAACGCACATACATTAAGACTAGTCTATACTATATTAAAAGTGTGAAGCACCTTATAATGTGATTTGAACTTTTTACCCTTCATTAAAAGAATTTGCTTTAGACAAAGTTGTCTTTTCACCATTTTTCTCAAATAAATTATAATTACACATAACACTAATATATATTAATAATATTTATACTTTTAAAAGTTCCCGCAAAATTCCTAAAGTTCCAAAAAAAAAAGTCGACGGCCTTTTCTTAATTTTTGGCATATATATATATATACATATATATCATATTTTTTACCCTACTTTTTGTAGTAGTATGCACGTTTATATAAATAACATAATTTTTTAATATCTGGATTATTTTTAAAGAAAAAATTATATTAATGTTAATTGTTATTTTCACATAATTTATTTATTTTATATAATTTTTTTAATTTATTAACATGTGCAACGCACATACATTAAGACTAGTTATATTAAAAGTGTGAAGGACCTTATAATGTGATTTGAACTTTTTGCCCTTCATTAAAAGTCTCTTTTTGACAAAATCGTCTTTTTACTATTTTCCTCCAATTATTAAAATTTTAATTATTATGCTAATATTGAGGACTTCCTAATATTTAGAAATTCAATCAACTAAATTTATTAAATCCTAAAAAATAGGCTATCTAAATTAGTGTAGAACTCTTTTACAAACATTAAATACGTTATATTCACTTGGAAAAATTAGGTATAACAATATTTCATAATAGATAAAATAACAAATAAGGAAAGATCAAAGATTTTACATTGGACAGAATTGATTATAATTTAATTATTTTTAATATTTAAAATTTATATTAATTATTGAATAAATAATGTTTACGTAAGGAAAAGTTGTAGAGTCCAAGTTCAATATTACCTTCCATGCATGTTTATAGTCTAATTAAAAAAAGACAAAAACTTATCTATTTAAGAGTTTAAGTTTTTTTAATACATATTTCTGATTACTTTTACCATACGAAAAAGTAGGTTGAAGACTTTTCCCAAAAAAAATTGACTGAAGTTATTGAATTTTTTGGCTTTTATTAAAAGACTCCTAAATATATCAGTTTTCAATCGTAATAAGTACATGACTCCTAACTAAATATAATTAAAATAAATAAAAACCTGCTTAGGTTAGAAAAGTTATCTGTAAAAAGAACCTAGCTATGGCTGAAACTTCGGCGCAGGAGTTAGGTTTGGCTTCGACGCCATTCCAAACCCACCCATTGGTGTTTCATGCCATGACTATTCGTTTATGTTTTCAATTTCTGGATCTATAATTAAGTAATTTATAGTTCATTCTTTTCTTTTGCTTTAGATGATATCTGTTTTATTCTTTTTTTATTAATCTTGGGATTGTAACTCCATATTTTGAGCCAGGATGAAAAGCCTAATTAATTTGAAGTTTAACAAGATTTGGATCCGAAGATGGTTGAGTCGTAGATCATATTCGTTTTACACTACTAAAAAAACTGTGAATACCGACCTCAAAATTACCGACCTCCTATGGAAGTCGGTAATTTCCGACCTCCGGAAGTCGGTATTGTTAAAAACAAAAAATTATTTTATTTTCTTAAGAAAACCGACTTCAAGATGTCGGTTTATTTGAAAAAAAAATGCGGGAAAACCAAATACCGACCTCCGATGGTCGGAAACTTTCCCAGAAAAAAATAAAATTAAGAAAAACCGACCTCTTGTAGTCGGTATCAAATTAGTAAATAAAAAATAAAATTTAAATTTATGTCAATTAAATATAAAAAAATGAAAAAAAGAAATATTTTTAATAACTTTTAAATAAACCGACCTTCGGGTGTCGGTTTTTTGAAAGATAAAAAACAAAAAAACAAATTAATACCGACTTCCTGATGTTGGTAATATTAAATTTACATAATTGATTTTATTTACCTTAAATTATTCTCATAGTGACTTCCCGAAGTCGGTATTTATTTTTTATTTTTTATTTAATTATTTTATTTATATTATAAAATAAAAATAATATTAATACCGACATTCGGAGGTCGGTATTATTTATTTAACATAATTAATTTTATTTTCATTAAAATTAAAGGTAATACCGACTTGAAGTGTAGTAAGTTAAAATTTTGAACTAGTGACTTAAAATAAGTAAAGTGTAGTTAGTTGTTAGTTGGAATTTTGAACTAGTGACTTGAAATTGTGAAGTGTAGTAAGTTAAAATTTTAAACTAGTGACTTAAAATAATTAAAGTGTAGTTAGTTGTTAGTTGAAATTTTGAACTAGTGACTTAAAATAGTGAAGTGTAGTAAGTTAAAATTTTGAACTAGTGACTTAAAATAAGTAACATGTAGTTTGTATTAAGTTATAATTTTGAACTAGTGACTTAAAATAAGTAAATGATAGTTTGCATTAAGTTGAAATTGTGAACTAGTGACTTAAAATAAGTAAAGTGTAGTTAGTTGTTAGTTGAAATTTTGAACTAGTGACTTAAAATAATGAAGTTTATTAAGTTAAATTTTGAACTAGTGACTTGAAATTGTGAAGTGTAGTAAGTTAAAATTTTAAACTAGTGACTTAAAATAATTAAAGTGTAGTTAGTTGTTAGTTGAAATTTTGAACTAGTGACTTAAAATAGTGAAGTGTAGTAAGTTAAAATTTTGAACTAGTGACTTAAAATAAGTAAAGTGTAGTTAGTTGTTAGTTGGAATTGTGAACTAGTGACTTAAAATTATGAAGTTTAGTAAGTTGAAATTTTGAACTAGTGACTTAAAATAGTGAAGTGTATTAAGTTAAAATTCCACAGATGAAAGTTGGTGTGAGACACGTGCTCAACAGACACATGTAAGAACTGCATTCAAACTATTTTTTTTATTCTTTTTTTTCTTTTATCTATTATATTCATATGCTAAGAGTTATTCATTTAAATATAGGAGTCGTTTGTGCAAAGAATTCAGGAGTACCGTAGTACTCAACCTCCTGAAAGTCAGGACACACCGCTTACAGATGAACAAGTAGAACAATTTTGGCGAGAGAGTGCGGGTGAACCAGTAAGAGGTTCAGTCTATGGTTACACACAAAAGGCTTTTGCGGAGAAGAAACCATGGTTTTATTGTCCATCATCTTCAGGCTTCGATAATGTGGATAAAGCGGTCGTGTCTGTAATGAAGGAGGAGATATCTATGCTCACTGCCGAGCTTGCTGCATCAACCGAAAGGGAGAAGAAAAGAGACGAGCAGATTGCACAGATTGCAACATCAAAGGAGATAGAGAACAAGAGGTATGCGGAGCTTCAGTCCCAGTTAAAATCTCTTTTTGAGTCGGGAAAGATTATTCCTCATTGTGCTAGTGATAAACGTCGATGCCTAGTGGATGAGTCTGATATCGAGGGTGAGGAGGGTGAGGAGGGTGAAGAGGGTGAAGAGGATGAGGATGAGGATGATGATGCTAATGATGAGTAGTTGTGTTGTACCTAACTACTAGACATTTTGAACTTAGTATATATAGTTTGTACACTTTTTAGATTGTTTGATCGTATTTTAAGTTTAATTTGAAGTAGTGAAACGTAAATATAGAAAAATATCGTTTTGATAGCTATTTGAGCTGGTTTTGGTTGAATATATGCATTATCAAATATGCAGGTGGGCAATTCAAATTGCAGCAATTTACTGCCAATTTTATGGCAAAATATCGACAACAAACCGACCTCCTGAGGTCGGTATTTTTGGTAAATTTTCCAGAAAACCGACATCAGGAAGTCGGTTTTTTGAATAAAATTTTCCAAAAAACCGACATCAGGAAGTCGGTTTTTGAATAAAATTTTCCAAAAAACCGACATCAGGATGTCGGTTTTTTGAATAAAATTTTCCAAAAAACCGACATCAGGAAGTCGGTTTTTTGAATAAAATTTTCCAAAAAACTGACATCAGGAAGTCGGTTTTTTGAATAAAATTTTCCAAAAAACCGACATCAGGAAGTCGGTTTTTTGAACAAAATTTTCCAAAAAACCGACCTCAATTAGTCGGAATCAAGTGAAATAGGAAAATGAAATTTAAATAATACCGACCTCAAGAGGTCGAATATCAGAAAAATAATAAATTAAAATTTCAGTAATACCGACTTCCGGAGGTCGGAAAACCAAAAAAATAATAAATTAAAAATTCAGTAATACCGACTTCCGGAGGTCGGAACACCAAAAAGATAATAAATTAGAAATTAAACAATACCGACCTCCGGAGGTCAGTATATTATATTTTTAATAATATTTTTTTAAAATGAAACCGACTTCAGGAAGTCGGAAATAAAAGAAAATAAAATATATATTAAATTCTTAATTTTTGGATTTAAAATTAAAACCGACATCCGGAGGTCGGTATTTACCGACCTCACGATGTCGATATACAAAACCAACCAAGCCTTTTCCGACTTGGTCTTGTGAGTTGGTTTTGAGTCGGTATTTCAGGGAAAACCGACCTCCGGATGTCGGTATTTTGAGGTCGGTTTTCCCTGTTTTTCTAGTAGTGTTATCGTCGGCATTATCGGTATGCTTTTCGATTATCTCTTCTATTTTTTCATACTGCAACTTATAATTAAGAATGTCAAAAGTGTTTATAGTATAAGTTGATTGAACTCTGTGAATTGAATCTGCAATTGTTGTTCTCTGCTCTACTTAATCAATTTGAATTATTGAATGAATTGAGTGTTGATGGTTCGATTTTGTGAAATTTCTTCTAATGAACCATGGTTTTATGTTTTCTTTGATGCTCCTATTCGTCTTAGATATCTCATGGACACATGCATTGCAACATTAATTCTATTACGAATTAGGCGTAGGACGTATGAATTTAAATCTATTGACATACTTGTTTGATAATGTAAACAGTTTCTCTAATGTTCCATCTCTTCTTCTTTTGCAGGTAAAGTCTTATCGTTTATTCTCTTTGCTTCGTCAATGTAAGTAACATATCTTTTCCCTATGTCTTTGCTTAGTAGTAGTTCGATTAATCTCATGCAGTGCACCTGTTTATCAATGCTAAACGAGGTTTAGAAGAACTTGACTTGTCATAGAATAACTTTTCAGGAGGAATACCAATGTTTCTTGAGAAACTTTCATATCTTAGGAAGCTTGTTCTTTCATTCAATGAACTTGAAGAAAGTATCAAATGAAGGGATCTTTGCAAATACAAGTGTCGTCTCAATCTCAGGGAATCGTGAACTATGTGAAGGTCCTCTAAACTACAATTTTCCTGCATGCCCTAGACAACACGATGCATCATCAAAGAAATGCATTAGTTCAAGGACAAAAGTAGCAATTATTATTTCGGTTGAGAGATTGAGACTACAGACCACCTATTTTTTGGGTGTGAATTTTTCAAACAATGCTTGGAAGGACTGCTGGAGTGACTCAAAATGAGAATTCAACGAGCTAATTTGGATGGAATATGGTGCAGGCTTCAAGGAAGGCTACAAGAAAGATTTGCAGGGCACTTATCAAGGCACTAATAGCAGGCCTGATATAGCATATACGGAAAGCACACAATGGAGTACTGTGGGATAAAGCTGTTAAAAGGCCGAAGGAGAAAGTGATACTGGTCAAGGAAGAATGTAAACATAGGATTTATGGAGTACTAAAAAAGAAAACTAATTGTAAAGACGGGTGGATAGATACACTTTTTATTAATGGTAGTAAGGAGAATAGATAGGGGAGAAGAGTAGTTAAGTATAGGGTGGTCGAAAGAAGAATGGAGTTGTAGTTTGTAATAACGTGGAACTTTGTGGTTTTAATAAAGTCTGTTAGTTTGACCAAAATTATTATTTCAGTTACATTTTTATTTTTACTTTTGTGTTCTTTTGCAGCTTGCTATATAATACTCTCCCCGTTGAAAAAAGAATGACATGTTTTGACTTGACACAAAGTTTAAGAAAATAAAAGACTTCTAAATCTTTTGATTTTTAATGATTTCAAATGCTTAGTCTTTGAGTTCATGGCGAATGGAAGCCTAGATGACTGGCTGCACTCAAAAGTTGATGAGCAATACGTCAATATTATACAAAGACTAAACTAACAATAGATGTTGCTTCAGCACTTGATTATCTCCACAACATTTGCCAAGTACCAATTGTTCATTGTGATTTAAAACTGGGCAACATACTCCTCGATGAAGAGATGACTGTAAAATTATTTATGATGTAGTAAGATGATTTGTCTATATTAATTGCTCTAATTGTATGGATGTTTATGAAAAATTAATAATTGGCATTGGGTTTTCTTTTGATATTTTTTTGTGCATTTTCTTTTAATTGAAATCTTTTTGATTGAAAAATTGAACATAATATATACGTGCAACGCACGTACACTAAATTAGTATATAGTAAATGCATGAAAGTATAGGAGAGGAGAGTAGTGGGCGGTGCATACAGTTTTTTGGCTTGTTCGAGGGAGCGGGCGTGGCCGAAATGAAAGAGATCGTATATCCCATCAACGTAGACACGAACGGGGTAGTCTGATGGTGGGAGATCGGAATCACTAATGCCTCTCTCTCCCATCTTCGTATCTCAAAATTCCCTCCCGTCCGGTAAGCCTTGTGTTATAGTTCCCACCGTTTTATATGTCCACTTGCATGAAAAAAGCCAAGCCGCGATATACGAAGCCAAGCGATATCCCCATTCCCAACTCCAACTTCATCCATAATCTTCTTATTATGTTTCCACCTTTCTTATTTATACAAATTAAATTATACTTTTTTCTGAATCTCATGTAATAAGGCGAAATTTCAAAAATCATCCATTAAGAAAATAATAGTATCTCATATGTTGCATCAATTATAAACCACTGTATTGGGCAAAAATAGCCTAGGCACGTGAACGAGTTGAATCACATAGACCAAAGGTGAAACTAGAAATTTCATTAAGGGTGTTCAAAATTTTATATATACATATAAAAGATATTTTTTGATCTACATACTTCGAATAATTTTCTTTATACATAGTATAATTTTTCGACGAAGGGTGTTCAATTGGTTACCCTGCATTTCATGTGGTTATACCACTGCACGACACATGAAAGAATGATAGGTACAACTTAATGAACAGCTGGACGAAAGTCAATGACAGGTCATGAGTCAGCTTGCCGAGGTGGCCAAAACACAGAGACATACCAGATATCAGTTAAACTAAGTAGAATGTCACATCAGATCAGAAGGACGAGACTTCCGGAGGAATGATCAACGAGCCTTCACTAGCCATTGTGTAATTGACTCGTGAATAATGTTGGGCATTACCTCTTATTTATAAATATCATTAATTATCTATTTATCCTACATTTGAGGGGTTAATGCAGAATAATCAGCTCCTAGAGTGCTACCCCCTGTATAAATATGTAATCATCACCATGTAAATACACAAATCACTGTCTAATCATACAGTCTTGTTATTATTTCATCTTTGCTCAATCAATCTTTGTCAGCTATGATTCATCCATATGAATCATCAGGCTCCAGCCAGCTCGGGGTACATCGATCTTTACACTTTGATTACTTAATTACAACTCTTTATTTTCTGCGTTATTCATTATATTGATATATCTGACCAATTCGATTCTCTTATCCTTAAAATCTCGCTTACAAATTCAATTATTCCTTTTTAGAATAAACAGTTTGGCGCCCACCATGGAGCTAAGAATAATTATGGTCTTGATTTGGTTTCTCTCTAGACTTTGACGAACAAAATTCTATCTTTTTAAGCAATCCACCGACTCTATGGATGGAACTGAAAATCAAGTCAATGTTAAAGCCAATCTCATCACAAACAACCCTTCCAACCACAAGGTTGACCCAATTACAGTCGGAGACAGGCAGAGAGATTCTCACCAGGGTCAAACGCAACATGAAGAAGATAACAACGACCAAAATGCAACCAGAATTGTTGAAACCAATTTTGCAAAATTCTTTGTCATATTGTGTTCTCACCAAAAATTCATAATGAGGTTGCAGGGTAAGGTCATCTTAGGCCCAGAGATACCACGCTAAGAGTCACCTAGACATACCAGAATTGAAGACGATGGAGAAAATAATACTCCCACTCCTAAATAATGATTGGACTGTGAATTAAGATATTTTATCTTGAATTATATATGTTGTTATTGACATTATCTGCTAGTCCGGGGCTGTATTTATTTGAATTTAGAAATATATGTGAAAGGTATTAGAATTGAGCAGTTAGGACTAATGATAACGCTCAAAGTACCACTCCAATTAAGAAGCGTAAGCGATCGTTGTCAAATATAGAACCCAACAAAGGTTGGGGTCGATCCCACAGAGAATATGGTGAAAATTAAGTCGTTAGTGAATTAGTTGACTAATGGTCAATAGTTTCCGGTAAATAAAGGGGGGGTTTTGTGTGAACAGTGAGTAAACAAAACGAACAATAATGTATGAGTGAAAATCAAGATGAGAGAGACCTAGGGAAGTGTTCACCATGGCGTTGTAACAATGTCGATTCTAAGCTTAACCGGGTTCTTTGATTGAATTAATGGTATCATCTAAACGTTTCTCAACCAAATAGACGAATTTACTTTTCAATTCTCTCGAACTTGAAAAGGTGTGCTTTTAGATTTCAATCCTAAACATCAAGTAGATTAATCTAGTTACCAACATTAATCATCTAAGACGAGTAGTTAGTAGTCTCGAATCCTCGTCGTTAATCAAGTTTCCCGGTTTTAATCTCTTTACTCAAGCAAATTAAACCTAGGCATGTTCTAATGTTTGCAACCACTAGAAAACGTTACATAATAAGTGATTAACAACGTGACAACATATATATTGAACCCGTTGCTACCCGGAATCTATCTTGCTACGTTTGCCATGGCTCCCACAACCCTAGTGTTGGGAGGTTTAGTTCCTCATGCTATTAAGAAAAGAGAAGAGAATAGTATTCATAATAAGGAGAAGAGATTCTTACAATATAATGAAAACAAATCTTCAATGATCCAAGAACAAGAAAACAAAGATCCCAAGAACAAATCAAGAACACGTTTTCAAGACAAGGAAAACGTGTTTCTTGCTCTCAAATCCTCTCCTAAAACTATTGGGAGAACTATTGTAAAAAGCTTGATAAATAAAATAAACCTAACATAGGGTATTTATAGGAGTCTAGGAAACAAATCCCAAAAACGCTCGGATTCCGCGTAGCGGACTGCCTCAGGGTGACGCCTTGGGCGACGGACCGTCACCACCTTGACGGCCCGTCACCACTAGGCAGTGGTGCTGCCCCATCTTGACGCCTTGGGCTTGACGGTCCGTCACGAGCTTGATGGTCCGTCACACGGACCGTCACTCTTATCCAGAACGCCGTTTTGCCCGTATTTCCTTCCGTTTCCATGTTTGTCTCCATTTCCTACAAATATAACATAAAACCATCAAAAACGACGACGGTTGCTTGAAAACGTACGATTGTTCTTAGTTAAAAGGAGTCGAAAGTGCCGTAAAATGGCGGCACATCAACACCCTCAACTTAGACGTTCGCTTGTCCTCAAGCAACATAACATAAAAAGAAAAACAACACGACGACTCAACTAAGCAAACAAACTCGTGTCTCTAGCAACTCATGGTCATTCAACATCTTATTCAATTTTAATTCAAGCTCCCTCGTAGCACACAAATGTATGAAACACTAACTTGCAAGGATCCAAACATGTCATTCCGATATGATAGAA
>QJPP01002860.1:0-54916 GCA_003996215.1 Jaltomata sinuosa | reverse complement strand
AATGGAGTATAGGTATTTGACTCCGGATTACTACCAAGAAGCTCTCAAGAAGGTGTACATGCTTAGGCAAGGTACCAAGAGTGTTGAAGAATACTATGATGAATTTGAGAACTTGAGAATAAAGTCCAAGCTTGAGGAGCATATGCAATACACGGTGATACGATTCATGGCAAACTTGAGGCCCGATATCTTGAAGCCTTTGAGACTTAAACACTATGAGAATCTTGAAGCGGCTTTCCATGATGCCTCTAAGGTTGAAATGGATTTGAAAGATGAGAAGACATACAAGGCCAAGAATTTTTCAACTTCCTCATGGAGTAAAAATAATGATAAGTGGAAGACCCCAACTCCTCGAGAATCATCTAAAGGTAGTGGTCAAGACACTCATGTCAAGGTTGATTACAAAGCCAAAGGGAATGACAAGCAGAAAGGAGGTAACTTTGAAAAACCCAACTTTCCTCGACCCTCTACCATCCAATGCTTTCGATGTCAAGGGAGGGGACATATTGCTAGTGAGTATCCTAATAGAAGGACAATTGTTGCTTTTCTTGATGGGTATAAAACCAATGAGGAAGATGAGCATAATGAAAGAAGTGAGGGAGAGGGGGATAAAGGTGAAGGGGAGAGAGTAGCTTCGGGGGATGAGGAAGAAAGGTTGGATGAGAGGGTAAATTTTGCTTGCTTCATAGAAAGGGGGCAACCCCTACTTGATGATAATGAAGAGTTGAAGGTAAATACCAACCTTTCATGTGTTGTGAGGAGGATTATGGGAGCTCTTGCCAAAGAAGAACTTGACCAAAGGGAGAATCTATTTCATGCTAGGTGCAAGATCCAAGATAAGGTGTGTTCTTTGATTATTTGATAGTGGGAGTTGCACTAATGTGGTGAGTAGTTCTTTGGTGGAGCGTATGCAAATTCCAACAAGAAGGCATTCCAACCCATAAAAGCTACAATGGCTCAATGAGAGTGGAGAGATGAAGGTCCTCAAACAAGCAAGTATTCGATTTAGTGTGGGCAAGTACAATGAGGAGTTGATTTGTGATGTGGTACCCATGTTGGCTTGTCATGTATTATTGGGGAGGCCTTGGCAATTTGATAGAGATGTTGTGCACTATGGAAGGACCAACAAGTATGCTTTTGTGATTGACGATAAGAAATATGTACTTGCACCTCTCACCCCATACCAAGTGAATGAGGACTATCGGGCTATGAAGGAGCTTCGGGAGAGAATAAGGGTGGAAGAAGCGAAGAGTGAAGGTGAAAGTTCCACCATTGTTCCAAAAGAGGGAAGTGACTTGGCTAAAAATAAGAAGAACATGTGTATGATAGCCAAGCCAAACAATTGTCTAAAGGGTGTGGATGAGGAACGCTTTTTAGTGTGCCTTGTCAACACCAATCTTTTATTGCATGCTAACCAAGATACTAGAATTTTACCTAGTATTGTTTCTTCTCTTTTGCAGGACTATGATGAACTATTTCCGGATGAGATGCCCGCGGGACTACCACCCTTGAGGGGAATTGAGCACCAAATTGACTTTGTGCCGGGGTCACAAATTCCCAACCGACCAGCCTATAGGTGTAATCCAGAAGAGACCAAGGAACTACAAAGGCAAGTGGAAGAACTCCTTGAAAAGGGATTGATCAAAGAAAGCCTAAGCCCGTGTGCCGTACCAGTTACCTTGTTCCCAAAAAGGATGGTACTTGGAGAATGTGCATTGATTGTAGAGCCGTGAACAAGATTACAATCAAGTATAGGCATCCAATTCCAAGACTTGATGACATGTTGGATGAGCTTTGTGGATCAAGTGTGTTCTCAAAGGTTGATCTTAGGAGTGGGTACCATCAAATTCGAATGAAACCGGGTGATGAATGGAAGACGGCTTTCAAAACAAAATTTAGGTTGTATGAATGGCTTGTGATGCCGTTTGGTTTGACTAATGCTCCAAGCACTTTCATAAGGTTGATGAATCATGTCCTAAAACCCTTCATCAACAAGTTTGTGGTTGTGTACTTTGATGACATACTTGTGTATAGCAAGACAATCGAAGAGCATGTAGGCCATTTGAAACAAGTGTTTGATGTTTTGCTACGAGAAAGGTTATTCGCGAATCTCAAGAAGTGTTCTTTTTGTGTTGAAAAGGTAGTGTTCTTGGGCTTTGTGGTTAGTGCAAGTGGTATAGAGGTTGATGAAGAAAAGGTGGAGTCAATCAAGACTTGGCCGACCCCATCCAACGCAACTGAGGTAAGAAGTTTTCATGGGTTGGCGAGCTTTTACCGGCGTTTTGTGAAGGGTTTTAGTTCAATTGCTTCCCCATTAACCGAATTGATCAAGAAAGATGTACCTTTTGTGTGGGGGGAAGAACAAGAGAAGTCCTTTCAAGCATTGAAGTCCATGTTGCGTTCCTCCCCATTACTCCAACTACCTAATTTTGATAAAGCTTTTGAGATAGAGTGTGATGCTTCGGGTGTTGGGATAGGTGGTGTCTTGATGCAAGAGGGAAAACCATTGGCTTACTTTAGTGAAAAACTAAAGGGAGCTACTCTTCGGTACTCAACTTATGACAAGGAATTATATGCACTTGTGAGAGTATTGGCTCATTGGCAACACTACTTGTGGCACAAAGAGTTCGTGATAAGGACCGATCATGAGTCCTTGAAACATCTTAAGGGGCAATCCAAGTTGAACAAGCGACATGCTAAATGGGTTGAATTCATTGAGACCTTTCCATATGTGATCAACTACAAGCAAGGCAAAGAGAATGTAGTAGCGGATGCTCTATCAAGGAGGTTTGTATTGGTCAACACCTTGGCTTCTAAAATGATGGGATTTGAAAGCTTGAAGGGATTCTATTCTATGGATCCCGATTTCAAAGAAACTTTTGATTGTCTTAGTCAAGGGAAGCGGGTTGATAGGTTCCAATTGGTTGATGGATTCTTGTTCAAGAATGGGCGAGTTTGTGTGCCCATGAGTTCATGGAGAGAGTTGTTTGTCAAGGAAGCTCATAGTGGTGGTTTGATGGGGCACTTTGGAGTACCCAAGACACTTGACATCCTTATGGAACAATTTTATTGGCCAAAGATGAAGCATGATGTGGAGCGGATTTGTGGACAATGTCTCGAATGCAAGCAAGCCAAATCCACGACTCGGCCTCAAGGTAAGTATACCCCTCTTCCTACTCCTAGTGGTCCATGGATGGACATTTCTATGGATTTTGTGTTGGGACTTCCTAGGACTAAAAGAGGACATGATAGCATATTTGTGGTAGTGGATAGGTTCTCTAAAATGACTCATTTCATTCCATGCCATAAATGTGATGATGCATCCCATGTAGCATCCTTGTTTGTCATTAATGTGCTTAAATTGCATGGAGTCCCTCAAACCATTGTTAGTGATAGGGATTCCAAATTTCTTAGTCATTTTTGGAAGAATCTATGGGGTACACTTGGTACCAAACTCATGTTTTCTACTTCTTGTCATCCTCAAACGGATGGACAAACCGAAGTAGTCAACCGGACTCTTGGAAGCATGCTTAGGTGTATGATTAGGGGCACCCCAACCACTTGGGAAGACCATTTACCCTTGATAGAATTTGCATATAACCGGTCTTTCCACTCTTCTATTGGAATGTCCCCATTTGAAGCATGTTATGGCTTTAAACCTTTGTTTCCATTAACTATGACTCCTTTGTCTAGCCATGTTGTTGTGAGCCTAGATGCTGAACAAAGAGCAAAGGAGATGATGAACATTCATTCCAAGGTAAAAGAGGCCATTGAAAAGAACAATTCAAAGGTGGCCAATCGAAAGAATCGTGGAAGAAAGGAAGTGATTTTCAACCCGGACGATTGGGTGTGGGTTCATTTACGAAAGGAGAGGTTCCCACAAGTTCGAAAAGGAAAGCTAAGCCCAAGGGGAGACGGACCCTTCAAAGTGCTCAAGCGGATAAATGACAATGCATACATGATTGACTTACCAAGTGAGTATAATGTTCATAATGTTTTCAATGTTAGTGATCTTTCTCCTTGTGTTGTAGGTGATCAATTGGATTCAAGGACGAATCATTTTCAAGAAGGGGAGGATGATACTAGATTGGAAAGCATGGATGGTACTATCTTGGATGGCACTTATCCTTCAAGGCCTTTCACACGTAGTCAAGCTAAAGAGCTCCAAGACCTTCAAGCAATGTTCATGAAAAAGGGAAGCATTGGAGAAGCTTGAAGAATCCCAAAGGAAAGCATACAATGTGTGGGTGGTCTATTAAAGTGAGGTGGAAGGGGGAATTCAAGAATTCCCAAAAGAAGGCAACCAAACAAGGCCCTTACTTCATTAAGGGCAAAATTGTAATAGCTAGTGTCTTCTTATTCCCTAGTATAAGTAGTAGCTTTTCTTCATTTGGAAGACTAGTTTTTGCATATTGAAGATTGATACTCTAAACTTGTAGTTGCTAGTGTAAGGCTTAGTGTAATTCCCTTAAGGAATTAGTGAGTGATTAGGGTGACTCTCTTGATTGTTAGTTTAACTTCTTTACTTAATTAATCGAAGGTCTCCCACTTGTGGATTTCATTTAGGTTTCCTTGATTAGTTGAGTTGAATTAGTATCTAGTTGTTGGAATCAATTGGGAGGTGAGGGTTTTAGCCCCTTGTTGCCCATAATTTCAATTCCTAGTTATTAATTCTCATATCTTTTCCTTTGTTTCTTCTTGTTTGTTGTATTCCCGTTATCAAGATTTATCCCTTTGAGCTTTAAGTACCCGACTGTAACCTTCCAATACATAGCAGGAATCTTTCATTAATTTGATAGTTTTATTTGTGACTGGAGCCTACTCCTAGTCTTTTCAAGCTCATTTGTAAGCCAGCGCAAACTCTAATTCTCCAAAGCATACCTAGCTATGAACTCAGCCTCTAGCCTATGAATTTCAAAGTCGAGAAAAGTTTCTCATTCGATACAAGAACAAAGGTCCATCTCAAGAGTGCCCATGTAAGCAGGCAGAGAACAAAGATCAGAGTGAAGTTGGTCAGCCTGTTGGTGCTAAGCCTCATTCTCCCGGTTGGCACACTCCATATCTTCATTAACATTCTCTAGATCTCGAATGGCCATCTCTCGATCTACATTGACCTATTTATAAATTTTCTTAACCTCTTTGAGGTTGTCCTTTAAAACCAGGAGAAGTTCGTAAGTAGCTACCTCCTTTGACCTTTTATAGAGCTCAGCCTTCAAGGCCACAATCTCTCGTGCTTGGGAATCAAGTTAAGTCTGGAGATCCTCTTTTCTTCTAAGGCTAATTTGAAATCCTTCGTGAAAAGGTCCATTGGAATTAAAAGGAGATTAAGGGGGATGAGTCAAAGCAAGATTCATTAAAAAGGCAGATAAACCAATGATTTTGAAATAAAAAGGCATACCCGAGCAGAGTCTTGCAAACCTTCACTAAAAAAGCGCTCTTCCGGGGATCCATACGCTCCTACTTAGTACCTTAAGGGATAGAAAGAAGTGGGTGGCTCATTTGAGGGATAAAGGAACCAGGTTCCCTCCAAAACACTCGATTGAGGAACTTTTGATCCTTTGTAGCTTCATCGGTATGAACAAATAGTGTCGATATAGGCCGACTAAGGTAAGGTTCCTTGTCTATGGTACATTGACATTGTCGTTCAAGATCCATAGTTTCATCATCAGATTCATCATCATCCCCAATGATAACCACATCAGGAATGGAAGAAAAGTTTGACTCGGGGAAAGGTGAAAAAAAGGCATATATCTTGAGGGGTAACAACATTAACCCTGGTATTAACAGCAACTCCAAGAGAGCTAGTTTTCACAAGTTTCCTCCTCTTTTCGGAAGGAGGACACAAAGAAGGGGAAGACTTCTTTGAATAAGAGGAAGAGGAGAATCCATTTCTCTTCTCCTTAACTTCGACAATCCAGCGGGAAGACGCCTCCGGATCAAATTCTGAATTTTCCTTCACAATCTTCTTATTAAGAAGACCAACCAAACTAAAGTCATATTAGGCAAAACTCTAAAAATACAATAGTAAAAGCAAAAAATACTTACCGTGGTTTTTGGCCACACATCAATCTTGGGAAATATTTTTTCACAATCAGTCCTCATAATGAGAGACATTCAGAATATGCTGAACCTAGTTAGAAAGGTGCATCACAGTACCCGGTACCCATTTGATGGCTAAAAAAATAAGAAAAGATGAATAAAAATGATGAATGAAAACACAATTTAAGTAACTTCTTTCTACTTACGATTCATCTTTCAAGCCTCTAGGATTGGAAGATATATATGTGTTATAATTTTGCTGGTTTTCACAGCCACAAATCTTTTAATCCAACGACAATCTTTGTTCTCATCCATGCTAAAGGGGAGACCAGATATCCACTGCTTTATGAAATACATTACTCCACTGCAAAATATTCAAGGAGAGTAAAGTTGCATCATGTGGTTTAAGGTGAAAACCATGTTAAGTCCAAAAGCCATTTCAGCCAGATGCCAAAGAGAGGACACAACCCTCCATACTACTGGATCAAACTGGGCAAGATAAATATTGTAACTCTTACACAAGTCTATGATTACCAGGTCGATTGTCGGCTCAAAACCTAACGTGAACGGATAAGTATATACATTAGAATAACCAAATCTGTAAAAGGATATTTGTCAGGGATAAGGATCTCAAAGACCTTATCCCAATGACATTCCTCTCAAATAGTAATGAAAAAAGAAGGTTTGATGGTAGAGCAATAATTCTGAACGGACTCACCCCTATCGCTCGATGAAATCACTGACCAAAACATAATTCACCGGAAGAATAGAAATGAGCAGATATTGCTCAGCAACGATAACTTTTTCACGAATAACCACTAGTGGTAACGTACTAAAAGAAGAAGAACCACGAATGATGGCAGAAGAAGGGTCGAGGTTGATTTTGCCATATCTCAGGAGATTTGAAAGAAAATAAGAGAAAAGGGAAACAAAAGTATGAAATCCTAGGGAGAAAATGGCGGAAAACCTAAGATTTCAAAAGACGATGGAAGTAAAAGAAGGTTAGTAAAATTCAGATTTTATCAAAATTTTGAATCATCATTGCGACGCTTCAAAAACTAAACCACCCCTAGAAATTGAATCGCACGCAGCCACGCGTCTTGGAAAAGACAGGAATGAATGACCTGTATTAGAATCATTAATTAGAAAAGACGCTTTGTTCCCTTATGAAGAAATATATGATTCAAACACAAAAGAGGGATTTGACGTCCGTTATGAAACGAAAGCAAAGCAAATTATTTACGTTCAATGAACAAAAGAAAAGTTTGATCCGGAGAACGTGGGAACTATTTGTATAGAATTAAAATAGATAAGACACGTGGCCGTATTGAATAATGATACGTGAAGGGAAATCAGGGCAGCATTAATACATCAGAAGCCAATGGTACCGTTCACTTTGCAGGAATATAACCGGACCAAGCTTGAGCTTCACTAGCCGTTATGAAACCGCTCTGGAGGTAATGCCGGATGTTATCTTTTTATTCTTAAATGTCATTTAGTTAATCATTTATCATGAATTAAGAGGATATAATTCCAGCTTCTCTCTTATTACAGTTTTACTTATTTGCGTATTTCGTTATGTTAATTGATTTAATCCATGTATTTTTTAAATCTCACATATAAATTCAACTGTAGCTTTTTTGAGGTAAACAGTAAGGGCTGTTCCTCTTGCTAATCTTTTAAATCGAAAGGAATCTTACTCCGCTTATTGAATATTTCAGAAACACTTGACCTTAAATGGGCGTGACAGACACCATCCATGTCAATTGGAGATCTCTTATTAGCTGGAATCTTGTCATCCAATTAGCATGCTTTCTTTCACTGATATCTGGCATTTATTCTACAAAACATATGCCTTTTTTTCTCACGTGCTTGTTAAAGTTTTACCAAAAATTACAAAGCAATGATGTCGGAAATTAATTAGTTTTAACAAATATGGACGAAAGAAGGACCAGGTATTGATTTAATTTAAACTATGAACAAATTTGACAAATGTGTAGGCGTCATTTTCAACGGCGGTTAACTTCAATTAAATGGTCAAGTGGGATTTAAACTCAAAGAAATTAGTCGGTCAAAGAATAATAGTCAGTAGTATATAAGGATATTATATTACATATTACAACCTGCTTAAGGGGCATTTCGGTTATTTTCATTAATTTTTCTATTTTAATTTTTTTAATTTATTATATATTTAAAAATTACGTAAAAGGATAAATCACAATAATTAACAATTTAAAATATTTGAAAGACACAAAAAATTTGATTGACTTTGAAAATTCTATCAGTGCCACATAAATTGGGACAGAGAAAGTAACATATATTATTTGAAAATAACTTAAAATAAAATGTACTATAAATCACAATAACTAACAATTTATAATATTCAAAAGACACATAAAAAATAGTAAGGAGAGTAACATATATTATTTGAAAATTACGTAGAAAGTGCTATAAATTACAATAATTATCAACTTAAAATATCTAAAAACTACATAAAAGAAATTTGGTTGACTCTCCAAATTTTATCAGTGTCACATAAATTAAGACAGAGAAAGTAACATATATTATCTGAAAATTATGTAAAAAGTATTAAACATACAATAATTAACAAGTTAAAATATTTAAAAATCATACAAAAAAATTGTGACTCTTTAAATTTTATCCGTGTCATATAAATTGGGATAAAAAACATATGACAAGCTCTTTGTATCTAGTGTGTGTATATTAACTGCAATTATTTTACTAATTAAGATTTCCGTGAATACTACTGAGAAGATTAATTTTTTTCTTGAAAACTTTAGGTGACGCCAAATTGGATGGATCAAAAGCGAAGATAACAATACTCTCTCCATGTACGTATTCATAGAAATTGTTTGTCGCTTAGAGTGTGTTTGGCACGAAGGAAAATATTTTTTAAGAAATAAATAGGTTTTTTATTTATTTTTTTGTGTTCGGTATGTAAAAAAAAAAATATTCTAAAAATATTTATATATAATTTAGACAAATACTATGGGAGGAGTAGCGGATGGGGTGGTGAGGATGGAGTGAAGATGAGGTGTGTTGGAGGGTGGGGAGAACACAATCAATTGGAATATCACTTGTGAACTTATTTTTTTTATTTCTACTATAGAAGTCATTTTCCTTATTTTTAAAAAATTGTTTTTACTAGAGAAATATTTTCCAAAAATTTTGACCAACCAAAAATAAGAAAATTGAAAAACATCCTACTGAAAGCACCATTACTTTGCTGCTATTATTACTATTGTTACCATTTATCATTTAGACAATGGTAAAAACTGTGGAAGTAAATACAGCCTCGAAATATTTTAGTAAAAACTGTGGCACATATATTACTACTAGATGACTTGTCGCCCGTGCTAACAATTTGAATTTAGAAATATTTTCAGTTACAAAGATAATTTTATTTTAGTTTTATCAATTTCTTCTGATTCCAGCAAATCTTTATGCTGTAAGCAATTAGGAACTCATTTTTCTGATCCTATAACAATAAAAAATAATCACGAATTTTAAGTTTCTGACGCTAAACTTCAACTCTTAAACGACAAAAGAACCAGTAAAATTTTTGCTTTCTTTTTTCTACTTCTTTTTTCAGTGGTTCCTCATCCCTTTTATTTGTTTTTAATTTTGTCCATCAGCCCTTTATTTTCCAATATGGCTTACTCCTATTTCCTTTTTTTTTCCTTCCAGATTTCTTTAACCTTTTCTTCTTAACTTCTTCATATATTTTTTTCGAAAAGTACTATGTTCACTTACTTTTCCAACAAATTTTTACTGTGAAACTATCTTAAATTTGCATCATTATATAGTTAAAAGGTAGTAATATTTATCCGCATTGAGTTTCTGCACTAAATCATGTAAACTTACTATAGTTAATCGATTTAATGAAGTAAGACAACAACAACAACAACAACATACCCAGTGTATTCCCACAGCGTGGGGTCTGGGGAGGGTAGAGTGTACGCAGTCCATACCACTACCTCAGAGGTGAGATAGAGAGGCTGTTTCAGATAGACCCCCGGCTCAAGACAAAACAGTCTAAAAATAGGCTAAAAAGGACGTAACAATGATACAGGATAAAAATACAAGATAAAACTACAAGAGACGATACGAAGTAATATGTAGTAACAAACAACAGACAGCACTGCCACAAAATACTCCCACGAGGAATCCAAGAACAAGAATGCATGTTAATTGACCATGATCAAATTGAGAGTATATGTGTAAATACATGACATGCATATAGCTTAACGTAAATACCAAGTACGAATAAATTTTTACTTGGCTATTATTTTCTTTAATTTCTTTTTCTTAAAAGTCCACATTTTAAAATATAATATTTTCTAATACATTAAACTAAGTTTATTAATTATCTTTGAACAAGATGCATCCTAAACTTCCATAGCTTTTATGTTTAATAATATATATATCTTCAATTTCTAATCTTTAATATTGTAAATTATTATAAAATATACTCCGATTTGAAGATAATGGTTTAATTATTTTTTATGTGTATTTTCCATTTTAAATAGTTTAGCATATTTGATCTTGAGAGTACTTAACATAAAAAAATGGCAGCTCAAATAATACTTTCAAAAGTTAAAAGCGATAAAACAGTAAAAATGGATTTATAATTAGTTTGTTCATAATTAATATTTCTAGTACCAACAGATTAACAATTTAATATGAACTGAAATTTGAATGTCTTCTTTGTTTCTGGAAATGGCCTTTTTCTCTTTGTAAATCAGAGAGCTCACCATAAGATAGTAAATGACCAATAGGATGGTGTGGAAGAATGTGATAATGGTTGATGACATGATCAAAAGGGTACATTGGTCCAATCTTGCAAAAGCTTATATGGAAGCTGCATGTAAGATTCTTTTTTCGGCCAATAATATTGCATTATAATTGATAAATTAACAAAAATAACCTTACTGGGCCCATATTGCAAAAGTGGGATAGACCTTGACAATAAGTAAAAGTTAAGTTATAATTTGGTCATTTGGAGCTTCAGATAAAGCAATGAAGCCAGGCGTTCAAGCAAGATAATGCACAAAATTAAGTAAAATGATCAAAATGCCCTCAAAAGTAAATGTTATTACTGTAAGCACACATGTTGACCAGGCGTGTGCTTATTCCACTCATCATATAGTAGAATACTATATATATATATAAGAGTTTGGCACCTCAATTTCAACCACTCAGCTCTTGGATAACGTGTTTGCTTGAGCTACCTGTTTACAGGACTTTGTTTCAAAAAATTTAATATTTTTTTTGTTTTAATTTATTTATCTTATTTTTTATTTTAATATATTACTACTATATATTTGATCAAAATATTTTGTTATGTATTTGATAATTATGTAAAAATATTATAAATCACAATATAAAATTTTTGTTGGCTCACAAAATTGTAAGTGCCACATAAAGGGATAAAAATGACATAAAAAATATTATAAATCACAATAATTATAAAAAAATGTATAATAAATTTAGTGAATTTAAAAATATTTTCTATGTAACATATATTGGGCCCGTGCTAGAACAAAATTTTGTGTATATTCTTATATGAATTTCATTGATCTAAATAAAAGAATATATGTATATCTAAAAAATTAATTAATTTAAATAAAATAATAATAATAATAATAATAATGTAGGTTCACTATACAAATTCCATTTGTGTCACGTAAATTGGAACAAAAGGAGTAACATATATTATTTAAAAATGACATAAAAAGTATTATAAATCACAATAATTAAAAAAAAAGTATCAAAAATTTAATGACTTTTCAAATTCTATCTATGCCCTGCTTGAGAGTTGTGTGCTTGTAGGGCCCCACTTTAAAAAATTGTGTATTTTTTCCGTTTCAATTTGTTTCTCTTACTTCTCATTTTAATCTGTTATATATTTGATTAAAATATTTTATTATGTATTTGACAATTACGTAAAATATTTTATAAATCACGATATAAAAATTTGGTTGGCTCTCGAAATTCTATTAGTGTCACATAAATTGGGACCGAGAATAACACAATAACTAAAAACTGGAAATATTTAAAAACCATAAGAAATTTGGTTCAGTATTCAAATTCCATTTGTGTCATGTAAATTGGAACAAACGGAGTAACATATATTATTTGAAAATGACATAAAAAATATTATAAATCACAATAATTAAAAAAAAGTATAATAAATTTAGTGATTTTTCAAATTTTATCTATGTATTATATTATATATATATATATATATTATATATATATATATATATAATATATATATATATATATATATATATATATATATATATTTAAACAATCACATACTTATAAGACTCGAGTTAGAAAGGTACTTGTATTAGTTTGTTGAACCAAATCTTGCTAACCTGTTTAATTAATATAACTTTTCAGTAATCAAACTATCATCGTTTGAATTAAAGTATATTCATTTCAAAATTAAACTAAAAATACTTTTCAAGAATAAGACATAAACACAATTTTTTGGAAGTAACATAAATACTCTCTTTCTTTTTTTTGGATAGCAGACAATAAAATACTGTTGTATATGTCAAATTTATATGATCTATCGTTTAACTTATTTTACAATAAAACCGGCGGATTCTTAATTATCAATATTATATATTCTGCACATTGTATTGCATAGCATATTTTTCTTTATCTGCTCGCTTGCTGTCTTTTCATTTGGTAGAAGATTCTTTTCGTCCTTTTATTAAACTTGTTACTTAAAACACTCTTTACAGCATGTCCAAGTACTCATCATTTGCAGTTTTGTTTTTAATCATATATATTGATTTCTGCCTTGTAGTTCTTTCTCAAGTGCTCAAGCACTCAGCCAATGATTAGTTGATAAGCCAAACAAACTACTTAATCTTGTTTCATGGCATTAAATCTCCCTGTCCATTGAGCCCTAGGCTTTGGTTTATAGTGGCAACAACGTCATGAGTTGTGTAATGTTATTTGATGTGTGAATTAGAGGCACGTTTATAGTGACAACAATGTCATATGATGTGTAATGTTATTTAATGTGTAAATTAGAGACACGTCATGCATTTGAACCTTATAGTTGACTAAGTCTGGTATTAAGTTGGGAGGAAGGTAGAGATACAGACCCCTTCTTCCCATAGCTTTGAACCTATTGTCCTATTGAGTCAGGCCAGAAGCCCATAGGGAATTTCTCCAAAATTTTGAGAATTTTACATTAGACAAAAAATAAATCTTTATTACCTGTTTTAAATAATATAACAATACTTTTCAAAATATAGCAACTTAGAAAAATAGGAAATTTTCTTTGATTTTAGTTTCCAAATTTGGCCATCCCTCCCAAACCCTTAACCCTAATCTTCCTCCAAAACTGCCCCAGTTCGAATAGTTCAAGGGCAAAATTAGGGGTATCAAATGGGAGAGTTGGGCTGAAATTGAACAAGTTAAAATGGACTGAATCAGCCCAATATGAAATTATCTTGAGCCCAACCCATAAAATTTTGGACGGGTTGGACATGCCGTCAATTTTTGAGTCATATTTGACACCGTTAGGCAAAATTGATCCATTTTGTACATAAACATACTCCAGGCTTATGCTAATGAATCGAATTCATTAACACAACAAAGTGATAAACATCTGTCAGTTTTATTACTTATACAAGATCTGCAGCATGTTATGAAAGAAGCATATGTAGAGTCTCTTTTTTTTTTTAAAATGTCACATGTACAATCATTTTACATATAGATAGATAAACATGAAGACAATGATATCAAGATGATCACACCCTGAGAGCCCAGAATTTGTGTCCTATGCACTAAATCCCTCGTCAAGTGAACTCCAAGTATTGAATGGAATGCTGGGACAAGCTTGTGCTGATGCCTCCGCAATCTGATCCATCTTAATTCCAGCGTTGCATATGTTAGCAATGACACGCATATGTTTCATTCCATACTGGGATAATGATCCACAATGTGTCTCAAATGTTCTTACCTGAAAAAGGTTAAGGAAGTTACATCTCTGATAAGCAGAACTTCCAAGCTGAAAAATCATAATTCATCTAAATTAAACTGACAGGTGACCACCCAAGTTGTTGCATCTAAATAGGAAAAAAGGGGAATAAGAATAAAAATTGTCACATCATCAATTGTCATATGAACAGCTCTGTATATATTTAAAAAAATTAAAAAGGCCTCCCTGCTTCCAGCCAAGTCTTTATTGCATTAGGCAGGTAAAGATTCAGAAGATAAATGGTTTGAATAGAGATTTAGATTATTCTTACGAAGGATTTAAGACAGTCCCAATCATCAACAAGAGGCTCGCCAGTAGGTCGGAATCTAGTCAGCACCTTAGGACCTTTCTCAATCCCGAATAGAAGCTTTCCGACAAGTGCAATGCTGTTGTCTATGTGCAGTCTGTGTGACATAGCTTCAGTCAGCTGCTTCTGGGCTTCAAGTTTCCTATCTGAGACTTGAGGAGCCTTGAGGAACTACCAATATTCAGAAAAGAATAGGACATTAGTTGCATCTAAATAATTAATATCCAGATGTATGATTATTGATCTAATGAAGTGATAGACTCATAATCTATTATTTTTCTGTCTTGACTGATTAACAGAAATCATGAAATTAAACCAAAACTAAGCATTACTATACCATCTCTCAGATAAATTCATAAATATTTCCTCCTACAAAATGCATCTTAATTACAAAAGTCTGACCTATAATAATATCTCAAACCACTCCGTTTACCCTTGTTAATTTTATTTTTTTGAAACTGGTAACATTATACTCTTGTTAAATTTTTTTTTGAGAAAGGTAACAGAACCCTTACTTGTTAATCCAATATTTAATAGCTTATAGGGTAAAAAAATTAAAGCAAGGATCTTATAATAACATACAACAGAAAAATTATGAGTTTTATTGCCTTGATTGCTACTCAGACCACAAGAAGCATCTGGATTTATTTTCAACTTGCCAGCATAGATTATTCTAAAAGTAGTGCACATAACTGACTGCACTCTTACTATTAACAGTTCCAAAGTAACACAAGTAAAATAAGTCAAATCACTTGAAGTTAACGTTTGAACTAATAAATCAGGATATTACACTGAATAAAGGAGCTTAGCGCATACCTTGTCCCAGAAATGCAAGAGATCTGCATCACGTTGGTTAACAGGCTTTGAGGATAGCATTGAGGAATTCTCATCCAGATAAGTGTAATTATCATTCGCCGGATTGGTCCCAAAATAAAGGGAAAGAGGATCATCCCTTAGCTTCAGATCACCATATTGCATGACATGGGAACTTGCATACGCAAACGAGTTGGCAGTTCTCTTTTTAACCTGCAAAATCAGGATGCCAGCAGAAGGATGCTCAAAGGCCTCTTTTTCCTAATTTATTTTATAACCGTGGTGTCATGGGCCAGCTTGTGCGCACCTCGACTAATTCCCCGGGGTTTAATGTTCAAAGGCATCATTTTAAGTAATAATCGAAAGTGTAGATCGTACAGGCATCTATAATCTTCCCCAAGTAAGACTAGGCAACTATTCTGCTTATCATTTAAGAAGAGCCCCTTCTTAAACCAAAATAATTGAAAAACTAAAGGATACAGAGTTTCCCAAAATTCCTTTCAAATGCACAAACATAGTCGTTAAGAAACTTTTTTCTTCTTATTTATGGAAGTCATCAAGAAACTCTTACCAGCTCATATTGCATTCCTAAAGTTTCAGCTCGAAGATTTTTTTTTTCACTGTTCATGTAGACAGATCATAGTTAGTCAACAACAACAACAACATACCCAGTGTATTCCCACAGCGTGGGGTCTGGGGAGGGTAGAGTGTACGCAGTCCATACCACTACCTCAGAGGTGAGGTAGAGAGGCTGTTTCCGATAGACCCCCGGCTCAAGACAAAACAGTCTAAAAATAGGGTAAAAAGGACGTAACAATGATACAGGGTAAAAATACAAGATAAAACTACAAGAGACGATAGGAAGTAATATGTAGTAACAAACAACAGACAGAAACAGAGCACTGCCACCAAATACTACCACGAGGAATCCAAGAACAAGAAACTATAAGCGTAGCACTACGATTACTAGTCGGGACAATAAGGAAAAACACTCCTACCTACTATCCTACACACACTTCTACCTACTACTCTTCTACCCTAATCCGCGTCCTCCACACGTTCCTATCTAGGGTCATGTCCTCGGTAAGCTGCAACTGCGCCATGTCCTATCGAATCACCTCTCCCCAATACTTTTTTGGTCTACCTCGTCCTCTCCTGTAACCATCCATAGCCAACCTCTCACACCTCCGCACTGGAGCATCCGTGCCTCTCCTCCTTACATGTCCGAAACATCTCAACCTCATTTCCCGCATCTTGTCTTCCATCGACGCCACACCCACCTTATCTCGGATATCCTCATTCCTAATCCTATCTCTCCTAGTATACCTGCACATCCATCGCGACATCCTCATCTCCGTCACCTTCATCTTTTGAATATGGGAGTTCTTTACTGGCCAACACTCTACTCTATACAACAAAGATGGTCGGACCACCACTCTGTAGAATTTGCCTTTAAGTTTAGTAGGCACCTTCTTATCACACAAGACTCCAGATGCGAGCCTCCATTTCATCCACCAAACACCAATACGATGAGTGACATCCTCATCAATCTCTCCATTTTCCTGGATAATAGACCCAAGATACTTGAAACTCCCTTTCTTTTGGATGACATGTGTATCCAGCTTCACTTCTACGTCATCATCCTGAGTCGCCTCACTGAACTTGCACTCCATATATTCAGTCTTGGTCCTGCTCACCCTAAACCCCTTTGACTCGAGGGTCTGTCTCCAAACCTCCAACTTAGCATTAACTCCTCCGCGAGTCTCGTCCACCAAAACTACATCATCCGCAAATAACATGCACCATGGCACCTCACCTTGTATTTGCCGCGTCAATACATCCATTACCAAGGCAAATAGAAACGGGCTAAGGGTCGATCCCTGGTGCAACCCCATTAACACGGGAAAGTGCTCCGAATCTCCTCCCACAGTTCTAACGCGAGTCTTGGCCCCCTCATACATGTCCTTAATTGATCTGGTGTACGCCACAGGTACACCTCGAGCCTCCAAGCACCTCCAAAGGACCTCCCTAGGGACTTTATCATACGCCTTTTCTAGATCGATGAACACCATGTGCAAGTCCTTCTTCCTTTCCCTGTACTGCTCCACCAGTCTTCTAAGGAGATGAATAGCTTCTGTAGTCGAGCGTCCTGGCATAAAGCCGAACTGGTTCTCTGAAATAGGCACGATCTGTCTCAACCTCAACTCCACCACCCTCTCCCAGACCTTCATAGTGTGGCTTAGCAATTTGATACCCCTATAGTTGTTGCAACTCTGAATATCGCCCTTGTTCTTGTACAAAGGAATCATCGTGCTCCATCTCCAAGCTTCAGGCATCTTTGCCGTTCTGAAAATACCATCAAACAACTCGGTTAGCCACTTCACACCTGTCTCACCCGAGCTCTTCCAAAAGTCCACGGGAATCTCATCTGGCCCCGTCGCCCTGCCCCTTCGCATCTTACGAATCGCAACCTTAACCTCTTCAACCTTTATATGGCTACAATAATCATAGTCACGA
This sequence comes from Jaltomata sinuosa, assembly GCA_003996215.1. Taxonomy (NCBI): domain Eukaryota; kingdom Viridiplantae; phylum Streptophyta; class Magnoliopsida; order Solanales; family Solanaceae; genus Jaltomata; species Jaltomata sinuosa. The sequence continues at coordinate 37,211 of QJPP01002860.1, read as the reverse complement.
CGCCTCTCTGAGTGTGCCACATCTCCCAGCACAAAGCTTTTGTCCCCCTCTTCATTCAAGAGTCCATGGAAGTAAGACTGCCATCTCCTCCTAATGAGTACCTCATCTACTAGTATTTTGCCATCTTCGTCCTTGATGCACTTCACTTGGTCAAGGTCCCGAGTCCTCCTCTCTCTAGCCTTTGCTAACCTGTATAACTTCTTATCCCCACCTTTATCCTCTAAAGCCGCGTATAAGCTTTCAAAGGCTGCCGTTTTAGCTGCAGAATTACATAAACGATAAAAATAACCACCTAAAAGAACTGTAAATCGTTATATTTTACAAGATTATATCATCAAGCCATAGGAAACACAGACATGCAACTTGCATAGGCACGTCACCTGCTCACAAACTAGTCAGCTGAAGACAAAAGAGGAGAAATGGAAAGGATGTTGGAAAGAACATCAAAAGGCTTCTGAATACCTGTCTTCCATCCAAGATACAGCGTACAAGTCACCCAAGCAAGTCTGATATTCTGGAGGAGGACTTGGATAGTCTCCTGGACAGTAGGTTCCCCAACTGTTTTCTTCAGCATTTGATGCTGTTGTTGCATAGATATTAAGACCTTCAGGGAGAAGGCCCTCAAATATACTCCCAGACTCACAAGCTTCAATGTAAAATACCTGAAGATCATTTAAGTGAAAGAACAATAAGTATATTGCGTCAACTGTCAACAGAATTGATAACAATAATCAGACCCTCAACGGTTACTAGCGCTGTATAGAAAATTGAAAGTGACAAAAGAAGGAAAGAACTGACAAAAGTGACTTACTAAGCTCTTATATGTTGCTGAAGCATGCTTCCTTTTCAAGACATCAATTAAATCATCAGCGTAGAGATAAGGGCCACTAGGCATCCCTGATTTGTGAAATTATAAGAATATGCAGAGTTGCAGACTACTAGTACCCATAAGTTTTAGAAACAATAACCCACATAGATTAACAATAAATACGCCAACTGAAAGCTCAATTCTGCAACAGCTATATGTCTACAACCAGTTGCTTTGTTCCTAATAACAAGTGACCCATCAAAATAAATATATAGTCTATTCAGTCCACAGAACTACACCTACAGTGTTGATTACTCCTACACATAAAACTGAGAGAAATAAATCCTTCTCCCAGAAATATTCACATTGAATTCCATGGTATGCCCAAATACCAATCTTACTGCATAACAATGAAATTGCCCCAAGAACTCCAAATAGAGAGAGAGAGAGAGAGAGAGAGAGAGATTGTGTGTCAAATACCACCACATAAAATGAAACAGAGAAAGCAATACCTAAAGCAAACAAGAAACAGTGATAAAGCTAATTATATCCAATAAATTTGCCCTACACAAGTGAAATAAAATAACAACTGAACAAGAACCAAATTTTACCTCTATTCATGTAACCACACATTTTTTGGCTAGTCCTTACGGAAAACAAGTTATATAGTGATAAAGTAAAAGCAAGCACTAATTAAGAGGCATCATATTTCCATGCAGGCAACTAACCAAGCACCCCAGGACCACCATGGTCGCTGTAGAAAATGAAGACATGATCATTTGGACCACTTTCCACCACCTTCCCACTGCCTCCAGTAAGACCGGCTTTGTTCCCAAGGATAACAGCAAGAAAGTTGTTGACTGTAACATGATGTCCCGTATAATCCTGGCATAGGGAAATACTATCAGAGTAGAGTAAAAATGACAAGTGTAAAGAGTTTACTAGTGATTCATGCCTGAGAAAGAGCCTACCTTTGGAACTCCTTTATAAACGTCCTCACCACTAGGGCTATTTATGATGATTCCTGGCCTAGGATTCTCAAAATTATGAGCAATGTCATCATACATAAACACAATAATATTCTCATCCTTGAGGCCACCTTTCTTCAACAGCTGATATGCGTGACAAACATCAGCCTGGTACAAAAGATAATATTTACAAGGCTTGTTAGCAAAGTAGAAACAAGAGGTCATAGAAACAGGACATTATTTCCATAACACCAGCCTCTTCTGAGGTCCATCTTAAGTTCTCCTCCATGACTAACTAAAGAAATAACTCTATCAACTATTATGGAACAAAAACTAGTCTTTGAATTGAAACAAAATCATACTTGCTGAATGGGCCACAAGGTAGTGAAATTATGGCATTCCTAGCTGATCTCGATACAAAATACTCATTCAATCTTTTCGAGATAAAGGCAATGTTAATTTTTCAATATCCCCAGTGTACTATTTGAGCAAAAGATTCAATATTCACATTAGTAATTTAGAGCTAATTCAACGAGAAGTCAGATGCAGGCCCACTTGCTCATTCAGTAATTCAGTCCTTCCAGTAGCAAAGTCAGCTAGCTACCTCACGACCATTTGCCTATTTCCCTTGCTGCTTCTCCAGAGTCCGAACCATCACAAACGCTACCTCACACATTCCAATTTTTCCATGAGTTCAGTTTGGTGGCGGAAAGATTGCAAAGGGTATATACATGAGCAGGCGCCAATGGAACAGGTTAAAGGTGCTGAAAGTCATTGTAGGCCTTCAATTTCAGCTTCACGGACTTCAATGCTAAGAAAACCTAAACTAGTTCATTTTGGAAAAATTATGATTTGATAGTACAGTTTTACAGCTTATGATAATTCCGGAACTAAAATCAGAAATAGGAGGGTAGAACTTAAGGCCTTTTACTTTAACACCCACACGACCCCCACAAAAAAATTCCCTGAATTACCTCCTGTTTTCCTTATTCTTTATAGACATTTCACTTCCCATGAAAATTTATCAGCTCAGATTTCATCTACATCTTAAAAGTCCGAGCGTATTCACAGTTGTATACACTAGGGAGGACCAAACTTTTATCTTAAACTGGCTACTGTAGGAGATAAAATTGTGGGTTTCATTGGTAGAATCTTAAACTTGAAATAGCCAGTGTTAGAGTGGGAAAAGTCCCACATTGGTTGGGGAATGGACTGGTGGTTTGCTTAAATGGACTTGGACAATCCTCCCCTCATGAGCTAGCTTTTGGGGTTGCGTTAGGCCCAGGTGTCATATATTTACATGGTATCAGAGCCAGACTCATTCCCGTTTGGGCTCCCGTCCACGCTCCAGTTGGGCCCTGGGCGTGAAGGGGGGTGTTAGAGTGGAGAAAAGTCCCACATTTGTTGGGGAATAGACTGGTGGTTTGCTTATATGGACTTGAACAATCCTCCCCTCATGAGCTAGCTTTTGGGGTTGAGTTAGGCCCAGGTGTCATATCTTTACATGGTATCAGAGCCAGACCCATTCCCGTTTGGGCTCCCGTCCACGCTCCAGTTGAACCCTGAGAAAGGGGGGTGTTAGAGTGGAGAAAAGTCCCACATTGATTGGCGAATGGACAGGTGGTTTGCTTATATGGACTTGGACAATCCTCCCCTCATGAGCTAGCTTTTGGGGTTGAGTTAAGCCCTCCTCCCCTCATGAGCTAGCTTTTGGGGTTGAGTTAGGCTCAGGTGTCATATCTTTACATGGTATCAGAGCCAGACCCAATTCCCGTTTGGGCTCCCGTCCACGCTCCAGTTGGGCCCTGGGCGTGAATGGGGTGTTAGAGTGGGGAAAAGCCCCACATTAGTTGGGAAATTGACTGGTGATTTTCTTATATGAACTTGGACAATCCTCCTCTCATGAGCTAGATTTTGGAGTTGAGTTAGGCCCAGGTGTCATATATTTACACCAGTACTCTGGAAGATGAAGGAATAGGAAAACGGGTTCTTTCCATATTTTATAAAATTCACAAAAATAAAGTATATACTTCATATAATTTAGGCTTTATCTTAGTTTAAGTAAATTATAAATATGTTTCTATTCTGATATTACCTTTAACTAACAATCGGGTCTTACAAGTAAGTTTAACTACTTAATAGTAAACGGACATGTTCATCAGAAACTTCAAAGCTAATACTCCCTTGGTCTCAATTGATGTGGCACGGTTTGACTCAGACAGAAAATTTAAGAAAAAAACAAAGACTTTTGAAATTTGCGATTTAAAATAAATTTTGGATATTTTTGTGATTATAAATCATTTGGTAAAAAGTGAATTGAATTGTTTCTAATTATGAAAAATTGGACAAGCTAACAAGGAAAGGGTGCAATATAAATTGGGAGAAAGGGAGTATCATTTTGTCTTGTGTTAGTCAATTTGCTACTCAAACATTTTGTATTCAAAACAAGGAAATAACCAAAAGCTAAGGGGAAGGTGAAGAATATATAGTAAGGTAAGGTAACCTGGTGTCTGTAATTCCAGTAACCTCTTGATCCAGCAAGCAAGACAGCCCATCTAGTACCCATGGAATCATCATACCCATCACTGAAAAACTTTGATGCTTCCGACGGTAATTTTAGGACATCCCGGCCGTCAACGGCGGAGAAAATTGACAGTTGAATGATGAATAGAGCAGCAATGACGTAAGGAACAATCATTGTCCTCTTCGGTGACAGTACAATCAACTACTAGTACTAGTATAATGAACAAGCTATGGTTGCAATGGAGAGATTATAGCTAACTCTTAAATGAGTCAATTACTTTGTAGCAGTACGAATTTCACGACGAACAAGCTATGCACACAGCTTCACATTATCTCGGTAAAATAAAGGAGAGGAAAACACATAACCCGGTCCCAATTTAAGTATGATAAAAAAAAATCGAGTTTGGGGCTAAAATTGTCCCTCATCTATTAGAGTAGGTTCATTTTGGTCCCTCAAATATAATCCTGAGCATATTTAGTCCCTTAACTTTACTAAAGTGAAGCACTTTTGGTCTTCCTAACATAATAATGTTAAAAATTAATGAAAAGGATAATTTTCTAACGGTGTAAATTTGACAGTGTTATCTCTTTCTTAATTGATATACATTTTCTTTCTTTCTTGTCTTCTTAATTTTTTAGGATTAATGTAGTAGTAGCTATTTATATTTAAAGACAATACTTTAGAACACAATAATCTGCCCACTCGAAAAAAATAACCATTTTCTTAATTGCAGTAACAAAATGGTCTTAAAATCAGTGGCGTAGCTAGTAATTTGGTGAAGGGTGTGCGAATTTCTTCTTAATTGTGTTTAAGAGCGTGCAAAATTAAATATATACTCATAATAGCTAATACTTAACCTCTATGAGTTTGTATTTTACAAGTCACGTGGGTGCCACATGGGTTTAACACTATTATTTTTAAACGGATTTTGTTAGGGAGATCAAAAGTGCTCCACTTTAGTAAAGTTAAGGGACTAAATATGCTCAGAGTTATATTTGAAGGACCAAAATGAACCTACTCTAATAGTTAAGGGACAATTTTAGCCCCAAACTCAAAAAAAATCCTCTTAAAAGAATACAGAGTATCTATTTCTATATTAGTAAGTTTTTTTTATGGAAAACTTATCCGGATGAGTAGTTTTTAATAAATAATTACTGTTTTTACTTGATACTTTTTATTTGCTACCATATGTACCAATGCATAACAATACTATGATAAATCTGCATTATGTATTAAAAGTGAATTATGCATGCAATATAAATGTATTATGCTTATTTGGTAAGAAATTGACACAATATATTATAAGTATATTAAGTGTGTGATAAATGTATTATCCATGAATAAAACTTATATTATATGTGTTTTATAAATTGTTCTCTACAATATGTATTAAAACTGTATTATAAATATATTATAAGTGTCCAGTGAAAAAATATATCATTACTATAGATAATAAATATTCTTTTAATATAGCATATCTACGTAAGTTTTCCTTTTTTGATTCTAAGACTTAAAAGTTAAAAGTCAAAAGTATGTAGCAATCAACTTTTGGCTTATAACTTTTTTTAATACTTTTTAAGCCTAAAGTAATTAAATACTTTTTATCTTTGTCAAACACTTTCAAAATAAAAAAAAATACTTAAAAGTTAAAAGTACTTAAAAATAAGTCAATTCAAACGCCCACTAATACTCTTTTCATTTTATTTTATTTGTCTCATATTAAAAATAGATATTTTATATTTTTACTTATCTATTTTAATAAAATAATAGAGTTTTTATTACTTTTTTCTCATCTTATTCTTAATATTAAATAATTATATAAAATAATAATAGTTAAATTTAAAATTTTAATATATCATTAATAAATCTACTTTTAATTAATATTTTCTTAAGGGATTCTGGCTGCCTCATTAAAAATTTTACAAGGAAAACTCAGTGGGACAAAACATTGTGAGGAAAAAAGAGTATAATGCGCATTAACTCTCCCTGATAAAAACATCAATTCAAAGACTTGAATTTTCGCATTCCAGTCTTGTGCACCATCTTCTCAAAAAATTGCAGTTGGTGGAGACTTGGTGAATAAATCAACCATATTATCATTCGAACAAATCTGTTGCACATTGATATCATCATTCTTTGGGAGCTCATGTTTGTAAAAAAGCTTTGGTGAAATATGCTTAATTTTTTTTATGAATTTTCATTTTAATTGTGCTATTCATGTTGTATTATCTTCATATAAGATCGTGGATATTTTTTCACATTTCAAATCACATTTTTCTCGAATGAGATGTATCATTGACCTCACTCACACACATTCTTGGCTTGCTTCACGAATAACTATTATATCTGCAAGATTTGACTGTCATGTAAAACAACATGGTAGAAAAGTAACCCTTAATGAAAATAGATAGTATTTCTGTATCGAACCCTTATGTCGATCAGATGAATATCTTGTACATTTAAAAGCTTAACAATATTCGTTAGGATAAATTCATTCACATTGGTGATTTCATTTGTAATATGCAAGTGAACTTATTTTAGTATCTCCATATAGGAATAAAATTATATCATGCTCATAGTAAAATGTATCAATTGCACAAAATATGTTATTCTAGGATTAGTGCAATTTTACATGTTTCTCATTTCAACTTTTTTTCAGCAGATAATCTATTGCTTTTGAAAACTCTCTGAGAGTTCCAATTCAAGTCATCAACTTGCATAATAATATGAAAGATTCTATTTTTCATAAAGATATATTGGTAAACAAAATCATACCCAAGTATATAAATATTCATTAAGGCGATTCAAGTACATCAACCTTGATTGATTTAATCCATATGATGATTATAAACAAGTTTTTCAAGAACTTGTATATGCTTCAGGCATTTTGAATCCTTCAGAAATTTTCATATCAATTTTGTCAAGTGACACAATGACATCTTCTAGTGTCTAGACTGCAGGTCAAATAAGCTCTACGCTTTCATGAAGTGTTATGTTGTAGGCTTTGATCAAGAGTACATTGCCTCCGAATTATGATCATTTTCTCCTTTTTTAAGGTTTATTGTAATTGAAATCGATTGGTTTACCATGCTTCATGCATGCCATAGACTCTGTCTTTTAGAAGTATTTTATAGGAGAATTTGCAGCTGAAATATAAAATTAAATTTGAGTCAACAAATGGTTCTATCATTTGATTTGAATTATCTTTTGAATAAGGATCATACTGATGATAATTCACAACATATTTCATAGATGTTTATTCTCTCCCCCTTATATTAGAAAAACTAACATACATCCTCTATTTTCTTTGAGGAATCCAACTTTGTGCACCATAGTTGTCACACCCCGAGGTTACCCCCTGGACGTAACACGGGACCTGGGACCACAAGTGTCCCAAGTTAACCCTTGGTCATAGCATAACTCAGGCATATCAAATAAGCATAGCGGAAGCATATTAGGAACTAGATAACTCAATCCATAAGATAGAAATCAATAGGAACATGATTCGAAGAAGACCTGAATACTATATATGTCTGAAAAGCCTCTACACATGAAATAAGGAGTTACTAGGACAAGACCCTAGCTAATTCAAGGTACGGAAGTAAATAACTAAAACTAGCTAGAATCATAACTAGCCCTCAAACAATGAGGACTCACCAACACTGACTGGAAATGGCTTGCGGTCTCTAGCCATGAGCCTGAGGGAGGGAACCTGAATCTGTATCATCAAGAGGATGCAGCTCAAAGTATGCGTCAATACTATAGGATGTACTGAGTATGTGAGATATGCATGATCATGACAAAAACATACTTAAAACATGCTTGAAATGAGTTTGCATATATAGAGAGATAACATAAGAAAATATCAAGATATAAGGCATATATCACGCCCCGAGGTTACCCCAAATACGTAACATGGGACTTGGGACCACAAGAATCCCAAGCTAACCCTTGATCATAGCATTCTCAAGCATAACAAAAGATAAGCGGAAGCATAATACGGAAATCTCATCAAGGAAACATCAATGAAGGGTCTAAGGGCCCCATAACATACAACATCCAAAAAGGAAATTCGAATACAAACTATGTCTGAAAGCCTCTAGTCGTAACATAAAGAGTTGCTAGGACAAGACCCTAGCTAACTCGGAGTATAGAAGTAAAGCTAACATAAGGAAAAACATAACTAATCCTCGCACTATGAGGACTCACCAAAGCTGGGGGTGAGTGGCCGAGAACTCTAGCCACGACGCTGTGAAGGGACACCTGAATCTGCATCATCAAAGGATGCAATGCAATATGCGTTAGTACTATGGAATGTACTAAGTATGTGGGATATGCATAGGTCATCATAAAAATATACTTGAAAGCTTGTTTAAAATTGAGATCATGCATACTTTGTGATAAAAATGCTTAAATTATTCTTAAAGCTGAAATCATGTGGTAATAGTAAAATCTGTAATGTAATGACTCTACGCAATATCATAAGCTAAAAATATAATCATAAGTATTAAGTCTGAAATCTGAAAGCAAAGAGTCAATATATTTTTAAAGCATAAACTATTTTTGTGGGAAGTTCTCTAACTGACATAGACCATGTGAGCTATATGGAATCCGATGTATCCTCCTCATCGAAAGGACCCAATATACCTTGCCAGGGTATAAAGGCATTACTTTGGCGTGATCACTAAATACTGATGCCCAACATAGGGGACTTAATATCTACGGGTGCACGTAGTTCTGAGACCTTTTTGGGTACTCTCACTCTGTCCAACTCGGTGCTAATACTACTCCCAAAACATACATATAGCTCATATAATATTGGGCATATCTGATGCCAAATCTGTTTGAAAAGCATAAGGGTATATCTGATACCGTGTAATTCACTTAGCTTAGGTGGGCATATCTAGATGCCAAACCTTGCTTTAAACATAGGGACACATCTGATGTCCAAACTTTCTTTAAACATAGGGACATATCTGATGTCCAAACTTTCTTTAAACATAGGGACATATATGATGCCCAAAACTGTTTGAAAAGCAAAAAGACATGTCTGATGCCATACAATTCAATTCATAATCTGAAGACTTAGATTAGCCATAACTTAAAACATACTTTTCTTTCATAATCATACTTGAAGAGTTTTGCATGTAATTTCATAAATACATAAAGGCCATGATATCTAATCATGCCAAATTTCTCTTGGAAACATGCAATTTCATGGGTTCATGCTAGAAATCAACTTCCATGCTTGGGCTTTCAAAACTAATGAGAGAATCATAATCAAATCATGAGCAGTCAAGAGAAAACCATGAATTTAAACATAGAAACTGATTTCATAAACTTTCTCCAAATTTTAAATCAAAACCCTAATTTCATAACTTCATAACTCAAAATAAGAATTGGACTTAAAATCATGAATAAGAAACCACTCATAAAAACTCATGCAAAATCATGCAATTTAGAGTTAGAATCCATAGAAGAATCATGAGGAAACATTTTTAGAAGGACCCATAAGAATTGAGTAAGAACCCTAGTTTAGAAATCCATAAGTTCAATTTAAAAGATTGGGGTTTTGGGGAATAAGGGTGAAGGAATCCCTTATTGAATACCCACATACCTTGGATGAAGATTACCCACTTCAATAAAAAAGAACTAGGAGGCTTGAACTTGAAGCTTGGAGACTTGAGCTTGTGAGGATACTTGAGAGAATTCTTCCTTTTTGGGACAAGAATGGAGAACTAAGGAGGCACTTAGGATAATATAGGTGAAAACCCTACTAGAAGTAGTCAAAAAGGCACCAATTAATGTTTAAAAAGGGTGGGAAATGACCAAAATACCCATGAACTTAATTTAAGAAAAGCTAGAAAAACTGTCGAAGTCAGTGACCACGGGTTGGACGATGGTCCATCGTCCAGAAGGACGGACCGTCTAAGGGAACCGTGGTTTGATTGAAAGAGTCTGGGGGCTACTAGACCTCAGGGATTACGGTTGGAACGATGACCCGTCGTCCAGAAGGACGGGCCGTCCTTCGACTCATCATTTTTGGCACTTGGAAGATAGGTTTCTGAACTTAGGATGACGAGTACTAGGAAAGCTGAGAAGACGGTCCGTCGTCCAGAAGGACAGACCGTTCATGGACTCATCATTTCTGGGACACTTTGAGGGGTCTTCTGTAAATGGGACGACGGGTGCACAGGACGGACCCGTGCTTCCAAATGACGGATCGTCGTCTAAGCCGTCGTCTTTGGAAACTTGAAATTTTCTGAGATTTTTAACTTAGATAGCTGGATACGTGTAAGGGGTGTTACAATATCTCCCCCTTGGGATCATTCGTCCTCGAATGAAGGCTAAACAAGGGAAACTGAGGAGAAACCAGCCCAACCAACATCATAACATAGAAATCAAGGGGTAATCATGAAAGTTGAACTTCTTGACTTGAAAACATGATAACCTAACCTCATAAAACATGTATGCATGCTAGGATCATAAGGGAAACTGGTGGAATGGAATCAGAGGGACATACTAAGGATGGAATTCCTTTCTTAAGCTGAAACTGTATCGAAAAGAAGAGGATGGTGGTACTTGGCCTTCATGGATGATCCTGCTTCCCAAGTAGCCCTTCAATTGAGTTGTAAAATCTGAAGTACCATCGTTATAACCGACTTCTGATAAAAACTGAGCTGGATTCATGAGATACGTATGCATGCTGATACTGTGAGAACAACTCCTGGGATAGGAACTGGATATCCAACGTGATAGCTGGTATGGGATGAGAGTAGGGACTCAGCTAAAACTCATAAAGAGCGAACATACTTAGAAATTGCAGTCAACCACAAGGGGACACCAAACTGAGAGAAGTAGATATACGGGGAAACTATTCTATTTTGAATACCACTTCTACCATTTGCAACTAACAACCTTAACAGCGCACATAAAAGTACTAAGGTCTGAGTCTAACTACCCGATCCTCCATGTTCAAACCTATCTTGACCAGATCTCTTGCATCTAGAACGTCTTCTAAGGATAGTATTCCCTCTTATCATAACAACCAACTAACCTAGGGCTCCCAACCAAAGGGTCACTAGTTGCGCAAAACAATTATCCACATGTATCCCATCATGATATTCAAGCTTATGATATGGTCACCTTATGATTTCGTAGCTTACCCTATTTAAGACTTCTCTCATGTTTCCTACCATAACTAGGAATCGCAAATTCAAGAACTTCTACAGAGGGACATACTAAACTTCCTCATCTAACTATTTTGCATGAATAATCCGTACCTCATAATTCACCCATACCTAGAAGTCAAGGTGGAACAAGTACACTAACAAGGAAAAAAAATCTGCTACCTCCCAGCTAGGCTACTACAAGGCCTTCTCCCCTAACACTTATAACATCATAAACCAGAACCATTGAAAGTAAAGAGCAGGACCAGGAGCGTCATGAATGAAGGATTACAGATTGATCTTAACTTACACTTAGTGTGATCAATCCACTCAAGGTGAGGCTTGTGGAATTGAGCGCAATAGGCATGATCACTTCACATAATGGGCACATAAGACATGAGTTAGTGGGGATCACCACCCCTCATCATCAAAGGCAAAGATTAAAAGGCCTTTAAAATAAGGAAATCATAAGCGTGAATCGTTTCAAGAATCACGTCTGAGCTTATACATGGCGTAACATGCTTTGATTAGCCATTGAGGTATTTTTGAAGACTGACTGAGCAAACTTAACTGAGCAAACTGCGATACATGGGTTTGCATACATAACGGTCCTCGGGGCATAAAGCTAGGATTCATAGACTCGCAGAGTAAGAGTAGAGTCATTATCCAAAGAAATCACTTATCATTCTAGAAGATGAATATGAGCGTGAATCTTGATGAGTGCGTAAATTGAAATAAAACCATGGTGCTTACACCCAACGCATGCAAAAAAAATGGTATCGTAATGGAGGGAGTATACTTAGGACGCTAGGATTAAAATAAGCTTCTGTCTCCCCTCCTAACTTTGTTCTAACACCCAACGACATCACCACCCGAACCTCCAAAATTTGACCGATTCGATTCTACATCCCACCATCTCCCCCTTAGATTCATGCTACCCTTCTAAGTCTATGGATCTCTCACCCATTTCTTAAAGGAACAATGATTATTTTACCCTAACAGAACATATACTACTCCAGAATCTGGCACGAATACCCGTTTCCTTCTATAGTCGAAGACTCTCCTTCGCCTAAAAATCTAGGCATCAACCCTTATATCTTCATTTTGTCCTAAGTTAAGACAACTCACCACCCAAACCAGAATAGGGGTCCGGGGACTATGGATGCATAAAGGAAGGAAATCTAGTGACGTACCTAATTCAACTTCTGAAGGAATACCCTGACCCGGTTGGCTAGGTAATGAAAGGAATTGGTTTTGGAGATGAACATCAAAGTTGCTCCACTTAGATGAGGGGCAATTCCTGATCCTATGGCCTAACTGACCGCACCTAAAATACCCCTCCTTGCCTGCAAGGCACTCACCTAAATGAAACTTACCACAACTACTACAACGAGGGTACCTCAAGGTCTTCGGAGCCTTATAGTGACACGACTGAGAATCGAGGGCAGGTGTGCTAATTGAAGATGGGGTTGGTCCGGATGACCTCTGCTGAGAAGACGATTGGTTCCATGTTCTGGTCTTTTTGTTCTTTCTCTTCCTCTTCTTTAGTTTCTCTTTCTCATTCAACTGAGCTGTCATTGCTCGAGCCAACATACAGATGGCTTCACGGAATTCCACATTCATAACCTCATGATTTGGCACTACTTGAAAAACAGGAAATACCGACCTCAAAAAACCGACATCTAGAGGTCGGTTTTCCCTGAAAAACCGACTCAAAACCGACTCACAAGCCCTAGTCGGAAAAGGCTTGGTTGGTTTTCTATACCGACATCGTGAGGTCTACCGACCTCCGGATGTCGGTTTTAATTTTAAATCCAAAAATTAAGAATTTAATATATATTTTATTTTATTTTATTTCCGACTTCCTGAAGTCGGTTTCTTTTAAAAAAAATATTATTAAAAATATAATATACTGACCTCCGGTGGTCGTTATTGTTTAATTTTTAATTTATTATTTTTTTGGTTTTTCGACCTCCGGAAGTCGGTATTACTGAATTTTTAATTTATTATTTATTTGGTTTTCCGACCTCCGGAAGTCGGTATTACTGAATTTTTAATTTTATTATTTTTTTGGTTTTCCGACCTCCGGAAGTCGGTATTACTGAAATTTTAATTTATTATTTTTCTGATATTCCGACCTCTTGAGGTCGGTATTATTTAAATTTTATTTTCTTATTTCACGCGATTCCGACCTACTGAGGTCGGTTTTTTGGAAAATTTTATTCAAAAAACCGACTACCTGATGTCGGTTTTCTGGAAAAATTTACCCAAAACACCGACCTCAGGAGGTCGGTTTGTTGTCGGTATTTTACCATAAAATTGGCAGTAAATTGCTACAATTTGAATTGCCCACCTGCATATTTGATAATACATATATTCAACCAAAACCAGCTCAAATAGCTGTCAAGACGATATTTTTCTATATTTACGTTTCATTACTTCAAATTAAACTTAAAATACGATCAAACAATCTAAAAAGTGTACAAACTATATATACTAAGTCCAAAATGTCTAGTAGTTAGGTACAACTACTCATCATTAGCATCCTCATCCTCTCCTCTTCACCCTCCTCACCCTCCTCACCCTCGATATCAGACTCATCCACTAGGCATCGACGTTTATCACTAGAACAATGAGGAATAATCTTTTCCGACTCAAAAAGAGATTTTAACTGGGACTGAAGCTCCGCATACCTCTTGTTCTCTATCTCCTTTGATGCTGCAATCTGTGCAATCTGCTCGTCTCTTTTCATCTCCCTTTCGGTTGATGCAGCAAGCTCGGCAGTGAGCATAGATATCTGCTCCTTCATTACAGACACGACCGCTTTATCCACATTATCGAAGCTTGAAGATGATGGACAATAAAACCAGGGTTTCTTCTCCGCATAAGTCTTTTGTGTGTAACCATAGACTGAACCTCTTACTGGTTCACCCGCACTCTCTCGCCAAAATTGTTCTACTTGTTCATCTGTAAGCGGTGTGTCCTGACTTTCAGGAGGTTGAGTACTACGGTACTCCTGAATTCTTTGCACAAACGACTCCTATATTTAAATGAATAACTCTTAGCATATGAATATAATAGATAAAAGAAAAAAAAGAATAAAAAAAATAGTTTGAATGCAGTTCTTACATGTGTCTGTTGAGCACGTGGCTCACACCAACTTTCATCTGTGGAATTTTTTGGCGTCTTTGTGTGACAAACTTTGAATAACTCTTCTTGTGTTACAGGCTACCCAAGTCTTTTTCCTGCAAACAACATGAATATAATGTGATTATTAATCTCCAAAAGCTACTTATCAAAAAGGATAATTTTATTTAACTGAATTAAAAAAATATACCATTCTCTTCTTTCTAGTAAGCTGGCTAATGGCCCCATCAGTGTGCAAAGAGCTGCCCTTATCCGATGCTCGAGCCTTCTTCCCGATCTCCCTTCTCTTAAGAAATTTTTCATCAGTTTTCCAGAAATTCAATAACTTGGCCCACATATCTGGCACCACAAAAGATGGAACTCTATTTTCTGCCCGACAATCAGAAAATAGGCCACTAAGCGCCTTCCCAGCTCTATATTTGAAGTTACTTTGAACTTTATTCTCATGCTCGGGAGCCCATACGTAATATTTCTGCAATAAAAAATAGTTAAATATTTATTCTAGAAATGTATAGCGAATTTAAATGTATATAATGTGAATTTAATTGAAAAATATTTTACCCTAAATTCTATGAAGATCTGTCCTTGGATATTAAGTGGTATCGAACCCCAAGTCGGGTACATATCATTATAAAATGATCCGATGCAATTAAGGATTATTTTTGTCATTCCTTCATCCGGAAATAACCTGCAATACAAGATTAAACACTTGGAATATAAATTTGCAAATTAAAAAATTAAAAAATAAACATATAAAAAAAAAGATGTAATATAGTTGAATAATACCTATATCCTATAGGCTCGATGATGAGTCTCTGGGTATGGTCTCTATCGCCTGACTGTAAACCACCTAGCCGTGGACCATGTGCATCTGAGTGCTGGGTGGTGGGAGTATTAGAACTCGAGCCACCGAAACCAAGACGAAGACATGAAAGTCCAATTGATCCACTAGCAGCACTGGACTGACTAGTGCTGGCTGATAGCAAGGTAGACTGATGACCAAGATGGGAATAACCCTGTAGTGTTTGGTAACCCGAAGTGGGTACCATGACGGGCAAAGATATAGAATGACCAGAAAGTGGAGTCACGCGAGTAGAGGCATTATGTGACTGATGTACCGAGTGAGTAGCTGAAAGTGAGGCTCGTGGTGAGATATAAGCTCGCGGGGGCTCATCAGCTATCACGACCTCAATGGGTCTTTCAGAAGTATTGAGCTTTTTTTTCTTTTTTGAATTGATGGGTTTCTTTTGGTTAGCCTTGTTCTTATCTACCATCTATTAAAATGAAGGTGAAGTTAAAAGAAAAAACAGAGAAATGTAAAGGAAAAACTCTTAAAATGAAGGTCCAGTTAAAAACAACAACTTAGAAATGCTCAGGTTACTAATATTTTGAACAATAAACTTAACAACAAACACAATGACCAAAATTGAAAAAATTATTAGTATTCATTTATTCCTTATATATATATGACAGATTGACAGTACCAACCTAAAATTAATTGCAGTTATCTAAATCAACAGACAGAAGAGAACCAATAATGAACTGCAAACAAGAATTAATATAGTCCTATTGTTATAGCAGTTCCTTAAGTTGTTTTACCTTTTGAGTAGAGCTCATGTATCACATTAGAACAATATTCTTCTCTTTTTTTGTCTTCTTTTTTGTTTCTCTTTAATGTTGATGGATTATGAAGTCTTTTAATTGACAATGTATTTTATTTTAGATACATATAACACATGAATAATTACACATGCTATCATATTATATATGTATAGTACCAAAACATATTTGGTCACTAATAAGAACTGAGATATATAACTCAGAACTTCAGATATGACTCTTGATTAAAGAACTATAATTGAAGATTACATTTTACAAATCTAAGAAGGCTGTAAATATTAAAAGAAATATCCTCTTTGGATTCAATAATTAAAAATAATGAATACAACATGCTAATTGCTATTCATCCTCTTCAGAAGTTTCGTCCCCATCTATCCATTCATTCTCTTCGGAAGTCTCCTCCTCAGTTGCCCATTCAACTTCTTCATCTGTTGATTCATCCTCCTCGACATTTGGTAATGTTTCTAACTCTTCTCCACTAACTTCTTCTAAAATGTGATCAGGATGCTCCAAGTTGGTTTCTATCTCAACGTCCACTTCTTGGTGAACAATTGCTATTTCATTTTGATAAGCAACATCCAACACATTCTCAACTTCCACCCGCCCCATAGGCTTAGTTTTGATTACAACCCACCAATCAGACTTGTCCCTACGCAATGGATAAGGAGAATAGTACACTTGCTTAGCATTATGTGCAATAATAAAAGGATCATAAGCATGATAAGTCCTGGTGTGTTTGACTTCAATGATGTTATGTTGCTTAAGTTCTCTTGTACCTCTGTTTGGTTTTGGATCAAACCACTTGCATTGAAAAAGTACAATTCTTTTGATTGGCCAACCAGAATACTCCACCTCTAGAATCTCCTGTAGCACGCCAAAATAATCAACGTTCTCATTTTGGTTTCCATCGCCACCTTTAACCCAAACCCCACTATTGTTAGTTTTTCTATTCTTTGAGTATTCCTCCGTGGCAAATTTAAAACCATTTACATTATATTGGGACATTGTATGAACTTTAATCGGTCCCCAAGAAATATCCTTGAAAAATTGATCAAATGTGGCGGCATTTTCTGAATTGTAGACCTATATATGGTTAGTAAATTAAAAATAGTGTTAGTAGAAGGAAGAGAACTATACGTTGTTGTTATTATGTATATATTATAACACTTACCCAATCAGTATACCATGTTGTAAATGACAAACACACTTGATCATGGCCATATAGCTCCACAAAATAACTGTAGTATCACATTAAAAATATAGTTAATTTTCTTAATGAAATTGTAGTTGAATATGTTGTGTAAGTATTTAATTTCCTTACTCTAAAAAGGGCTGGACTTCTGGGCAATTCAGCAAGACATGTAGCGCTGCAGATTTTTTCTCCTTTTCGGTAAGTATGCGCAATCTACGCCTTTTTGAACCCTTACCCGGCTGATTGAAGATTGATAATGGTTGTACTGCGGCATCAGTCTCGGCATCAGTGTGTCGATTAGGTCTGTTTCTCAAGCACGACACTTGATCATCAAAGTAGTAAGAACAAAAGTGGGTTGTTTCTCTAGCAAGATATGCTTCAACTATAGAGCCTTCCACCCTATTTTTGTTTTTGACACTCCTTTTAGACTTGCCAATGGTGCTGTAAAATTTTACGTTAGATATGTATATAATTGAAGAAATAAGAATAAATGTGTTGTAGTTACTTACCGCTCATAAGGATACATCCACCTATTTTGAACTGGACCTCCCAGTAGGGCTTCGTGGGCAAGGTGCATGGGAAGATGTTCCATCACATCGAAGAACCCAGGTGGAAGAATCTTCTCCAACTTATTACTGATAACAACAATATTTTCAGCCATCTTAATCAGATTTTCTACTCTCAATGTGCTGGAACACAAATCTTTGAAAAATAAACTGATCTCTGCCATCGGTTTCCATATATTTTTAGGCAATCCATTAAAAGCAATCGGAAGTAATTGTTCCATGAAAATGTGGCAGTCATGACTTTTCATCCCATGTAAGATTCCATGGTCCATGTCAACCCTCTTCCCCAAATTGGAGGCATATCCATCTGGCATCTTCAAACTCTGCACCCACTCACAAATTTTTTGCTTTTGTTCCATTGTGAATGAATAACTGGCCTTGGGCTTAAGCAACTTCTCGTTGGCAGACTCTTGTAAATGTAACTCTGGTCGTCTACAGTGTTCTGGTAAGTCAAGTCTAGCCTTAATATTATCCTTTGTCTTGCCAGTTACATCCATTACAGTGTTGAACAAATTATCAAAATAATTTTTTTCAATATGCATGACATCAAGATTATGTCTGAGTAGATTATCCTTCCAATACGGTAATTCCCAGAATATGCTCTGTTTAGTCCAATTATGCGCAACACCGTACCCATGGAATTTATACGGTGGTTCCTCGGTAATGTTTGGCAAATTTTGAACCCTCTCCCAAATATCATGACCCGTTAATATTGGCGGTGGACCATTGTGTTCAGTTTTAATCTTTCTAAATGCATATTTCATTCTCCTGAACTCATGATTAAGTGGCAAGAACCGACGGTGACAATCAAACCATCAAGTTCTTCGATCATATTTTAATGTGAATGATTTAGTATCTTCCATGCAGTAGGGACAAGCTAACTTTCCAGCAGTCATCCACCCAGACAACATTCCATAGGCAGGAAAATCATTAATAGTCCACATTAAGGTAGCACGCAAGTTGAAATTTTGTTTACGAGAAATGTCCCATGTTTCAACCCCCACAGACCACAACAGTTTCAACTCATCAATCAAAGGTTGTAAGTACACATCGATCAGACCTTTTGGATTACGCGGGCCAGGAATAACACAATTCAGAAATATATATGGACTTGTCATACACATCTCAGGTGGAAGATTATACGGTGTAATAAACACAGGACAACATGAATATGGTGCAGCCCCAACTGACAACTAACTACACTTTACTTATTTTAAGTCACTAGTTCAAAATTTTAACTTGCTACACTTCACTATTTTAAGTCACTAGTTCAAAATTCCAACTAACAACTAACTACACTTTACTTATTTTAAGTCACTAGTTCAAAATTTTAACTTACTAAACTTCACAATTTTAAGTCACTAGTTCACAATTTCAACTAACAACTAACTACACTTTACTTATTTTAAGTCACTAGTTCACAATTTTAACTTACTAAACTTCACAATTTTAAGTCACTAGTTCACAATTCCAACTAACAACAAACTATCATTTACTTATTTTAAGTCACTAGTTCAAAATTTTAACTTAATACAAACTACATTTTACTTATTTTAAGTCACTAGTTTAAAATTTCAACTTAATACAAACTACACTTTACTTATTTTAAGTCACTAGTTCAAAATTTCAACTTACTAAACTTCACAATTTTAAGTCACTAGTTCACAATTCCAACTAACAACTAACTACATTTTACTTATTTTAAGTCACTAGTTCAAAATTTTAACTTAATACAAACTATACTTTACTTATTTTATGTCACTAATTCAAATTTTAACTTAATACAAACTACACTTTACTTATTTTAAGTCACTAGTTCAAAATTTTAACTTAATACAAACTACACTTTACTTATTTTAAGTCACTAGTTCAAAATTTTAACTTAATACAAACTACACTTTACTTATTTTAAGTCACTAATTCAAATTTTAACTTAATAAACTTCATTATTTTAAGTCACTAGTTCAAAATTTCAACTAACAACTAACTACACTTTACTTATTTTAAGTCACTAGTTCACAATTTCAACTTAATGCAAACTATCATTTACTTATTTTAAGTCACTAGTTCAAAATTTTAACTTAATACAAACTACATTTTACTTATTTTAAGTCACTAGTTTAAAATTTCAACTTAATACAAACTACACTTTACTTATTTTAAGTCACTAGTTCAAAATTTTAACTTACTAAACTTCACAATTTTAAGTCACTAGTTCACAATTCCAACTAACAACTAACTACATTTTACTTATTTTAAGTCACTAGTTCAAAATTTTAACTTAATACAAACTATACTTTACTTATTTTATGTCACTAATTCAAATTTTAACTTAATACAAACTACACTTTACTTATTTTAAGTCACTAGTTCAAAATTTTAACTTAATACAAACTACACTTTACTTATTTTAAGTCACTAGTTCAAAATTTTAACTTAATACAAACTACACTTTACTTATTTTAAGTCACTAATTCAAATTTTAACTTAATAAACTTCATTATTTTAAGTCACTAGTTCAAAATTTCAACTAACAACTAACTACACTTTACTTATTTTAAGTCACTAGTTCACAATTTCAACTTAATGCAAACTATCATTTACTTATTTTAAGTCACTAGTTCAAAATTTTAACTTACTACACTTCACTATTTTAAGTCACTAGTTCAAAATTTCAACTAACAACTAACTACACTTTACTTATTTTAAGTCACTAGTTCAAAATTTTAACTTACTAAACTTCACAATTTTAAGTCATTAGTTCACAATTTCAACTAACAACTAACCACTTTACTTATTTTAAGTCACTAGTTCACAATTTTAACTTACTAAACTTCACAATTTTAAGTCACTAGTTCACAATTCCAACTAATAACAAACTATCATTTACTTATTTTAAGTCACTAGTTCAAAATTTTAACTTAATACAAACTACATTTTACTTATTTTAAGTCACTAGTTTAAAATTTCAACTTAATACAAACTACACTTTACTTATTTTAAGTCACTAGTTCAAAATTTCAACTTACTAAACTTCACAACTTTAAGTCACTAGTTCACAATTCCAACTAACAACTAACTACATTTTACTTATTTTAAGTCACTAGTTCAAAATTTTAACTTGCTACACTTCACAATCTTAAGTCATTAGTTCAAAATTTCAACTAACAACTAACTACACTTTACTAATTTTAAGTCACTAGTTCAAAATTTCAACTTAATGCAAACTATCATTTACTTATTTTAAGTCACTAGTTCAAAATTTTAACTTAATACAAACTACACGTTACTTATTTTAAGTCACTAGTTCAAAATTTTAACTTAATACAAACTACATTTTACTTATTTTAGGTCACTAGTTCAAAATTTCAACTTACTACACTTCACAATCTTAAGTCATTAGTTCAAAATTTCAACTAACAACTAACTTTTACTTATTTTAAGTCACTAGTTCAAAATTTTAACTTATTACACTTCATTATTTTAAGTCACTAGTTCAAAATTTCAATTAACAACTAACTACACTTTACTTATTTTAAGTCACTAGTTCACAATTTCAACTTACTAAATTTCACAATTTTAAGTCACTAGTTCATATTTTCAGTTTATATGCATGATAATGATGTGCCAAACACAATCAGTAGCCTAATGGCTCACAAATAAACCTATCGGCCCTGCACAGGCTCCAATCGCTCTACAACATACATAACCAGCTCTATAATCGAGATATCGATGTCCTAGACTCACGGACATTCCCAAATAACCCACCATCTATGGTCCAGAGGCATAATCAATGCCACACAGAGCCACAAGGGTAATACTACCAACTAAAACGAATACTACAACCATAAAGCGGACAAGGTCTGGGATGCAAAGCTAATAAAATCCAACCCAAGGATGCTAATTAGTATTAAGTGTCAACACTAGATGGACACAAATTGATCTTGCAAGAAAATCATTTTTTTCATCAATAGGATCAACTAGTGTTGACACTTATGCTAAACAAATACATTATAACTAAATTAAAGACTAAGTGTCAACACTAGGTGGACATAAATTGATCTTGCAAGAAAATCAATTTTGTCATCAATAGGATCAACTAGTGTTGACACTTATGCTAAACAAATACATTATAACTAAATTAAAGACTAAGTGTCAACACTAGGTGGACATAAATTGATCTTGCAAGAAAATCAATTTTGTCATCAATAGGATCAACTAGTGTTGACACTTATGCTAAACAAATACATTATAACTAAATTAAAGACTAAGTGTCAACACTAGGTGGACATAAATTGATCTTGCAAGAAAATCAATTTTGTCATCAATAGGATCAACTAGTGTTGACACTTATGCTAAACAAATATATTATAACTAAATTAAAGACTAAGTGTCAACACTAGGTGGACATAAATTGATCTTGCAAGAAAATCAATTTTTTCATCAATAGGATCAACTAGTGTTGACACTTATGCTAAACAAATACATTAACAATGACATGCCCTAGTTAAATGATAAATCCTAATTTAGTAACTAAAATTAACAAAGATAAACCCTAATTTAATAACTATAATTAATTAACAAGAAAATTAAAATTACTTACCTTGATGGACCCCCACCGGAGCAGCAACAGAGACGGCGACAGGCGGCAGCGGCAGGCGATAACAACCTTCAGCAGCAGCAGCGGCAGCAACCTTCAGCAGCGGCAGCGGCAACGGCAGGCGACAACAACCTTCAGCAGCAGCAGCGGCAGCAACCTTCAGCAGCAGCAGCGGCAGCAATATGCAGCAGCAATGGCAGCGGCAGGTGACAACAACCTTCAGCAGCAGCAGCAGCGGCAGCGGTGGAAGGCGGAGGAGGGGGGGACGCCGGAGGGAAGGTTTTCGGAGGGAGGGGGCGCCGGAGGTGAGGGTGGTGGTCGATCGGGGAGAGAGAGAGAGTTTGTGAGTGTGAGTGTTAGGGTGTTAGGGTTTTTAGGTAATAAAATAAAAAAAATAAAAAAAACCGACCAATTGAGGTCGGTTTTACTAAAAAATAAATTTTTAATAAAATATTTTTTGATAAAATCGCCACTTGAGGTTGGTTTTAAAAATAAAATTAAAAGTAATGAATAAAAATTATTTAATCATCAACATATTTCATAAACTCGGAGACATTATTGATTCATTACATTACTCAATGATTATGCTACTATACAATGTATTTCATACTACTTGAATGGATTATCAATCGATTAATTAATTAGCTTTTGAATACGTACTATATATGTACATCATGACTAGACGAGATATATATTTAAGACGACGGACCAGTAATATATAGGACTTGGTTAATTATATTACTCAACGATCGTCATTGTATAGTACCTCATATGTACGTAATACAACGTATTCCACTAGCTACTTGGATGAATTGTCGATTAGTTAATTAGCTTTTGAATATGTACTATATATATAAACATACATCACTAAAGACGAGACATATATATTCAAGATGATGGACCATTTAATATACAAGACTTGATTAATTATATTACTCTACGATTGTATATTACCTCATATATGTACGTAATACAATGTATTCCATACTACTTGGATGGATTATCGATTGGTTAATTAGCTTTTGAATACATACTATATATATACGTATAATATCGCCACAAAAAAACATATATTCAAGACGACAAATCATTACTATATATATAGAACTTGGTTATTTACATTACTCAACAATCGTTTATTACCTCGTGTGTACGTAATACAATGGTATTCCACTGCTTGGATGGATTATCGATTAGTTAATTAGCTTTTCAATACGTACTATATATATACGTACATCACTAGACGAGACATATATTCAAGACGACGGATCATTATAGTACATAGAATAACTTGGTTAATTATATTCAATGATTGTATATTAGCTCATATGTACGTAATATACAACATATTCCATACTACTTGGATATGGATTATATATCGATTGGTTAATTAGCTTTTGAATACGTACTATGTATATACGTACATCACTAGATGAGACATATATTCAAGACGATGGATCATTATATATAATATATAGGACTTCGTTAATTACATTTCTCAATGATCGTATATTAACTCATATGTACGTAATATATGACGTATCCATACTACATATTTGGATATGTATTATCGGTCGGTTAATTAGCTTTTGAATACGTACTGTATATATATATATATATACGTATATATATATCACTAGACGAGACATATGTATATTCAAGACGATGTATGAGGGAATTTATGTATTATCTTATACAGGATATAGAAGGTGGAATAAGTAATACTTGTATAATTAATACATGAATAACTAATCCCTACATAACTAATACATGTATAAATAATATATAGATTCCCTCATAACTAATATCTACATTACTAATACCTATATAACTTTAACTAGCTACCAAACGACCCCTTAGTGTTATACACAATAGAAAAATAGTGATTATTACAAATATTTTAAAGGTAATACCGACATCCGGAGGTCGATTTTATTCAAAATAATTAAATAAAAGTAAACTACCGACCTCCGGAGGTCGGTATTACCTTTAATTTTAATGAAAATAAAATTAAATACGTTAAATAAATAATACCGACCTCTGAATGTCGGTATTAATATTATTTTTATTTTATATTTTATATAAAACCGTCTTCCGAAAGACGGTTTATTTAAAACTAATTCAAAATATTATTCTGTAGTCTTTTATATTTTTAATTGAGATAAAATTAAATTATATTCTTAAATTTCTAATCAAGTACCGACCACTGGAGGTCGATCCTAATAAAATAATTAAATAAAAATAAAAATACCGACTTCTGGAAGTCACTATGAGAATAATTTAAGGTAAATAAAATCAATTATGTAAATTTAATATTACCGACATCAGGAAGTCGGTATTAATTTATTTTTTTTGTTTTTTATCTTATAAATAACTGTCCTCCGGAGGACGGTTTATTTAAAAGTTATTAAAAATATTCATTTTTTTCATTTTTTTATATTTAATTGAGATAAATTTAAATTTTATTTTTTATTTACTAATTCGATACCGACTACAAGAGGTCGGTTTTTCTTAATTTTATTTTTTCTGGGAAAGTTTCCGACCATCGGAGGTCGGTATTTGGTTTTCCCGCATTTTTTTTCCAAATAAACCGACATCTTGAAGTCGGTTTTCTTAAGAAAATAAAATAATTTTTTGTTTTTAACAATACCGACTTCCAGAGGTCGGAAATTACCGACTTCCATAGGAGGTCGGTAATTTTGAGGTCGGTATTCACAGTTTTTTTAGTAGTGGGAGTGGCCGGATTAGCATTCCTAGTGGGGTTTCTTCGCGGAGACATTATCTAAAATGCGTAAGGATGGATTAGAAGGGTAAGTAGAGTCAAACTCTATCGCAGGATGGTGAACATGAAGAAGTGAAGTTTTTTCTAAAACATCTCATAGCCTCTCCCTCATAAGTGTGGCGCGCTTCACACCCATGAAAGAGATTCTACTCGATGCGGCTTTTAGACATCCTAGGACTCTTGAACCTGAGGCTCTGATACCAAGTTTGTCACACTCCGAGGTTACCCCCTAGACGTAACATGGGACTTGGGACCACAAGAATCCCAAGCTAACCCTTGGTCATAGCATTCTCAAGTATAACAAAAGATAAGCAGAAGCATAAAATGGAAATCCCATCAAGGAAACATCAATGAAGGGTCTAAGGGCCCCATAACATACAATATCCAAAAAGGGAATTCGAATACAAACTATGTCTGAAAGCCTCTAGTCGTAACATAAAGAGTTTCTAGGAAAAGACCCTTGCTAACTCAGAGTATAGAAGTAAAGCTAACATAAGGAAAAGCATAACTAGTCCTCGCACTATGAGGACTCACTAAAGCTGGGCGTGAGTTGCCGGGAACTCTAGCCACGACACTGTGAAGGGACACCTGAATCTGCATCATCAAAGGATGCAGCGCAATATACGTTAGTACTATGGAATATACTAAGTATGTGGGATATGCATAGATCATGATAAAAATATACTTGAAAGCCTGTTTAAAATGGAGATCAAACATATGTGATAAAACATGCTTAAATTATCCTTGAAGCTGAAATCATGTGGTAATAGTAAAATCTGTAATGTAATGACTCAATGTAATACCATAAGCTAAAAATATAATCATAACTAGTAAGTCTGAAATCTGAAAGCAAAGAGTCAATACATTTTTAAAGCATAAACTGTTTCTGTGGGAGGTTCTCTAACTGACATAGACCATGTGAGCTACATGGAATCCGATGTATACGCCCCATCAAAAGGACACAATATACCTTGCCAGGGTATAAAGGCATTACTTTGGATCACTAAATGCTGATGCCCAATAAAGGGGACTTAATACCTATGGGGGAACGTAGTTCTGGGATCTTTGTAGGTACTCTCACCCTATCCAACTCGATGCTAATACTACTCCTAAAACATACATATAGCTCATATAATGCTCGGCATATCTGATGGCAAATCTGTTTGAAAAGCGTAAGGGTATATCTGATACCATGCAATTCACTTAACTTAGGTGGGCATATCTAGATGCCAAACCTTTCTTTAAACATAGGGACATATTTGATGTCCAAACTTTCTTTAAACATAGGGACATATCTAATGTACAAACTTTCTTTAAACATAGGGACATATCTGATGCCCAAAACTGTTTGAAAAGCAAAAAGACATGTCTGATGCCATGCAATTCAATTTCATAATCTGAAGACTTAGCTTAGCGATAGCTTAAAACATACTTTTCTTTCATAATCATACTTGAAGACTTTTTCATGTAATTTCATAAATACATAAAGGCCATGATATCTAATCATGCCAAATTTCTCTTGGAAACATGCAATTTCATGGGTTCATGCTAGAAATCAACTTTCATGCTTGGGCTTTCAAAACCAATGAGAGAATCATAATCAAATCATGAGTAGTCAAGAGGAAACCATGAATTTAAACATAGAAACTGATTTCATAAACTTTCTCCAAATTTTAGATCAAAACCCTAATTTCATAACTTCATAACTCAAAATAAGAATTGACCTTAAAATAATGAATAAGAAACCACTCATAAAAACTCATGCAAAATCATGCAATTTAGAGTTAGAACCCATAGAAGAATCATGAGGAAACATTTTTAGAAGGACCCATAAGAATTGAGTAAGAACCCTAGTTTAGAAATCCATAAGTTCAATTTAAAAGATTGGGGTTTTTGGGCATAAGGGTGAAGGAATCCCTTATTGAATACCCACATACCTTTGATGAAGATTACCCACTTCAATGAAAAAGAACTAGGAGGCTTGAACTTGAAGATTGGAGACTTGAGCTTGAGATGATCCTTGAGAGAATTCTTCCTTTTTGGGAGAAGAATGGAGAACTAAGGAGGCAGTTAGGATAATATGGGTGAAAACCCTACTAGAAGTAGTCAAAACAACACCACTTAATAGTTAAAAAGGGTAGGAAATGATCAAAATACCCCTGGACTTAATTTAAGAAAAGCTGGAAAAATTGTCGAAGTCAGTGATGACGGGTTGGACGACGGTCCATCGTCCAGATGGACAGACCGTCTAAGGGAACTGTGGTCTTACTGAATAGTCTGGGGGCTACTGGACCTCAGGGATTACGGTTGGAATGATGACCCGTCGTCCAGAAGGATGGGCCATCCTTTGACTCTTCATTTCTGGCACTTGGAAGATAGCTTTATGAACTTAGGACGATGAGTACCAGGAAAGCTGAGAAGACGGTTCATCGTCCAGAAGGACATACCGTTCTTGGACTCGTCATTTCAGGGACACTTTGAGGGGTCTTCTGGAAATGGGATGATGGTTCCACAGGACGGGCCTGTGCTTCCAAATAACGGATCATCATCTGAGCCATCGTCTCTGGAAACTTGAAATTTTCTGAGATTTTTAACTTAGATAGCTGGATACGTGTACAGGGTGTTACAACATAAAACGTGAAATAAAGTCAGGATTCAAAGTAGAGTATCATATAACTTATTAGCTTGAAAATAAACATGCGGGAGTTTCTCTTAACTGACATTAAACCATGCTGAGCTAAATGGAGTCCAGTATCATGCACCTATACTGAAAAAGGCTGTAACGCCCCGAAGCTATCCCCTGGACGCAACACGGTGCTTAGTATCACAAGTGACCCAAGCTAACCCATGACATGGCATATCTATGCAAAATCAATTTAGAAATATGTACTGCACGGAAGCTAAAAAATTTAATATCCAAAAACAAGAAGAGTGCCCAACAAATCTGAAATGGGTATAATATGAAAAAATAGTTTAGTGCTGACTGAAAACAACACTAACAACTGCTGAGTCTAGTCTATGTCTGAAAGCCATCTAACTGAATAGGAGTTGCTGGGACATTCCCCCCAGCTAACTCTACAAATCTAAAACTGAAGGTAAATACTGAAATGAAGCATGTCCATTGTCCTCGAACTAATGAGGACTCACCACTGAACTACTGAGTATGAACTGGGTAACCAAACTAGGCGCGGTCTGGATGCTGAGTGCCTGAACCTACATCATAAAATGATGTAGCACAAAAGTATGCATCAATACTTTGAATGTACTGAGCATGAAGGATATGTATACAAAGCTGGACAATATAAAACTGAATATGAAGATAGATATACTGCAACATAACTGAAAATTGAACTGAATGCAATGACCAAGTATAAATCATAAAATAGCATGCTGAAGTGAATACTGAACATAAATACTGGATACAACGTCAATGCACATGAATCTGACTATGGGAGACACTATTAACCGACATACCCCAAGTTGAGCTAACTATAGGGCCAACCTGTGACCCTGGATGAGAGGGTGTTCATACCGTGCCAAGGGTACGAACAAGTCTGATGTGGATCCACTACTAATGTACACAAAGGACAAGGATGTACAACCTAGTCTGACAGTTGACTCCTTTAAACCTACGGTGGCGCCGTAGTTCTGGGACTTGGGGACTGCTTCTAAAGGTCTTGGCCTAAACTGAAAGCTAAACCTTTATCTCCTCGTCCACTCGGTACTAAGTCTACTCCCACTGAATGTAGGCAATAATATACTGAAATAAAGGATAGCTCAAAATACTGAAGAAAGGCTGAGAATGCACATACATAAGCTGAAGGATATGACATTCAATTTCTAAAGCATGAGCATATAACTGATCTTTCTAGCAAGCTAAATTCACGAAAATACTGGAATTTCTACAAGCTAGGATTTCTGACATTATTCATGAAACTATAAAAATTCTCCAAGAGACATGAAATTAATACCATAAAAGATGTAAGGATTGAATTACAATAGTTTCCCTAAGATTTTGGAACCCTAGGTCTGAAACATTCATGGAGAAAACTGAAGGTGACTAGAATCTAGGGACCTAATGGGTGAAAGAAACCAATTAGTGAAATATCACATACCTTGTGAAGAAATCTACGGAGAAATCCGTGGATTTTTAGGGCTGAATTTGGTGAAGGCCTCTGCTTATTCTTGGGAGAAAACTATCGCCTCTTTTGATTCCTTTCTTTCTAAGTCCAGAGAATTTAGGATAATTAAGGGTTTAGGTAGCTTTTGACTAATAAAGTAGGCTTAGAGTAGTCAAAACGACATAGCCTAGGCATTAAATTAGTTAGGAAATGTCTGGAGTGCCCCTGGAATTTAATTAGAAAAGCTGTTGAAAATCGCGAATCAGGGATCACGATTTAGTTCTACGACTCATGGAAAGTTCCAGGGGTCATGGAACTCAGTCGTGGTTTCCTAATCCTGAAAATTGGGCTACTGGATTGAACCCTACGAGTTGGGTTCACGACTCATGGAAACTTCCACGGGTCATGGAACCCACTCGTGGTTCCTGTGTGAAATTCTTAGTCCTCTGAACTTTGGTTCCACGAGTTGGGTTCACGACTTATGAAAACTTCCATGGGTCGTAGAACCCAATCGTGGTTCCTGAGGAATTAAGTATATAGGCTACTGGAACTGGTTCCATGACTTGGGTTCATGAATCGTGGAAACTACCACAGGTCGTGGAACCCAATCGTGGTTCTTGAAGGTCATATGCTACAAAGATTCCACGGACAAGTTCTACGGTCCGTGGAAACTTCTACGATCCGTAGACTTGAGTCGTGGAATGAACTTCAGAGGAGTAGTCCTCTGATCTTTATTCCATGAGTCCAGTCCACGTGTTCCACGACTCGTGGAAGTGACTCGTGGTTTTGCTGACAGTTGAAATCTTTTATTTCCTCTGGTTTTCTGAGCTAATTCTGGGCTTGAAAGTTTTGGGGTGTTACAATATCTCCCCCTTGGGATCATTCGTCCTCGAATGAAGACTAAACAAGCTGAGTTTGGAGGGAAAGAGCTGAATCCCTACCAACTGAGTACTAGAAACTGATATCTAACTGAACTGAGTTCCATGAACATGTAAGTATGCTGAAATTCAAGGATAACTGATGGAACAATGGTATTGAGACTGAATTATACAAGAGTAAACTGAGAGACTGGAGAGAAACTATTTAGCTCAAGCTGAAACTGAATTAGAGGGAAAGAGGTGGGGGTACTTGGACATCATGACTGCTTCTGCTTCCCAAGTAGCTCCCTTTATGGACTGGTTCCTCCACAAAACTTTAACTGGAGCGACTTCCTTATTTCTCAACCTACGAACCTGATGGTCAAGAATTTCAACTGGAACCTCCTCATAGGTGAAGCTATCCTTCACAACCACACTCTCTAAGGGTACTATCGAAGTCGAATCACCCACACACTTCTTCAATAGGGAAATATGGAAGACTGGATGAACTGCTGCTAGTTCTGATGGCAACTTTTCAGGATTCTGTAAGGACCTACATATCTAGGACTGAGCTTCCCTTTCTTGCCGAATCTCATCACCCCTTTTAATGGTGACACCTTAAGGAAAACTCAATCATCGATCTCAAACTTTAAGTCTCTTCTTCTTGCATCTGCATAGCACTTCTAACGACTCTGAGCTATTTTTATCCCCTCTATGATGAGTTGAACTTTCTCCATAGCCTCATGTACTGAATCTGTTCCAATCAAAGCTGCTTCACCTACTTCGAACCAACCAATAGGTGACCTATATCTATGCCCATAGAGGGCCTCATATGGGGCTATCCGAATGCTGGAATGGAAGCTATTATTATAGGCAAACGCTATGAGAGGTAGGTGATCATCCCAACTACCCTTTAAATCGATCACACAAGCTCTCAACATATCCTCCAAGGTCTGAATGGTACGCTCAGCCTGACCATCCGTCTACGGATGAAATGCTGTACTGAGGTTCACCTGAGTACCAAGACCTTTCTGGAAAGATCTCCAGAAATGGTATGTAAACTGAGGACCTCTATCTGAAATGATAGACAAGGGAACCCCATGTAACCTGACTATCTCACTGATGTAGAGCCTATCATAATCCTCCGCTGAATCTGTAGTCTTGACTGCCAAGAAGTGAGATGACTTTGTGACTCTATCCACTATCACCCAAATAGAATCATGCTGCTTGCGAGTATGGGGTAGACTCATTATGAAATCCATGTTAACCACTTTCCACTTCCAAGTAGGAATGCTAATCTCCTGAGTCACACCTCCTGGTTTCTGATGTTCTACCTTTACCTGCTGACCGTTGGGGCACTTAACCACAAAATCTCTGATGTCTCTCTTCATTCCGTTCCACCAATAGACTTCCCGTAGATCACGTTACATTTTAGTGGCACCTGGATGAATGGAATATCTGGAATTATGGGATTCTGAAAGGATCTGCTGTCTCAACTCACCCACTTTAGGAACACATAATCAACCCTGATAACAGAGTACACCATCTCCCTCCTAGGAGAAAATATCCACTCTCTGCTGATGAACTGCAGCCTTCAGCTGAAGCAGTATAGGATCAATATCCTGTTTCTCTTTAACTTCAGCTACCAATGAAGATTCTGACCTATTCTGAACTATCACACCACCCTCTGTTGTGTCCATAAGGCAAACTCCTAGGTGAGCAAGCTGATTAATATCTCTGACTAGTTCTCTCTTATCTTCCTCAATATTAGATACGCTACCCATAGACAGTCTACTGAGAGCATCAACCATTACATTGTCCTTCCCCGGATGGTAGATCACATTCATATCATAATCCTTGAGTAACTGAAGCCATCTCCTCGGATGAATATTCAACTCTTTCTGGGTGAATACATACTAAAGGCTCTTATGATCTGTGAACACATCAACATGAACACCATACAGATAGTGTCTCCAAATCTTTAGGGCAAACACAACCATTGCAAGCTTGAGGTCATGAGTCAGGTAGTTCTTCTCATGGGCCTTTAGCTGTCTGGAAGCATAAGCTATGACCTTACCCTGCTGCATCAAAACACAACCCAAGTTGACTCTGGATGCATCACAATAAACCACATAACTGTCTGAACCCTCTAGTAGAGTTAAAACAGGAGTTGTAGTCAACCTGGTCTTCAGCTCTACGAAACTCTTCTCGCACTCCTCTGACCATTGAAACTTGACCTTTTTTTGAGTCAACTTAGTCAATGGGGCAGCTATGGATGAGAATCCTTCTATGAACCTCTTGTAATAACCATCCAAACCCAAGAAACTTCTGATGTATGTCAGAGAGGTGGGTCTGGGCCAGTCCTTTACTGCCTCAATTTTTTGAGAATCAACACAGATCCCTTCTCTGGATACCACATGACTAAGGAAAGTGACAGACTGTAACCAGAATTCACACTTGCTGAACTTAGCAAATAGCTAGCGATCCTTGAGGGTCTGGAGAACAACTCTTAAATGAGTCGCATGATCCTGCTCATTTCAAGAATTAACAAGGATATCATTAATGAAGACAATGACGAACAAGTCCAAATACTATTTGGACACCCTGTTCATTAAGTCCATGAAAGCTGCGGGAGCATTGGTTAGTCCAAAAGACATAACAACAAATTTATAGTGACCATACCGAGTCCTGAAGGCTGTCTTTGGGATGTCACTATCTCTGACTCTGAGATGATGATAGCCGGATCTGAGGTCTATCTTGGAAAAGTAACTAGCGCCCTGTAGCTAGTTGAACAAGTCATCAATCCTGGGGATGGGATATTTATTCTTGATTGTGACTTTGTTCAACTGACGGTAGTCAATGCACATCCTGAGGGAACAATCTTTCTTACGTATGAACAACACTGGAGCACCCCATAGACAGATGCTGGGTCTGATAAAGCCCTTATCTAGAAGGTATTTAAGCTATTCTTTCAACTCCTTAAGCTCAGCTAGAGCTATTCTATAAGGAGGAATCGAAATAGGCTGGGTATCTGGAAGGAGATCAATTCCGAAGTCGATTTCCCTTTCGGGAGGAACTCTGGGAAGATCTTCTGGGAACACTTCTGGAAACTTGTTTACCACTGGGACTGACTCTATAGTTGGGGTCTCGAAGCTCGAATCCTTAACTCCAACAAGGTGATAGATATACCCTTTGGAGATCATTTTCCTAGCCTTAAGATAGGAGATGAAACGACCTATAGGCACTGAGTTACTACCCTTCCACTCTAAGACTGGCTCGTTAGGAAACTGAAACCAAACGATCCTAGTTCTACAATCGACTGAGGCATAACAGGTATGTAACCAATCCATGCCTAGAATGATATCAAAGTCTACCATTTCTAACTCTACCAGATTAGCTGAGGTGACTTTCGGGAAACTATGACTGGGCAATTTCTGTATACCCGTCTAGCTATAACTGGGTCACCAACTGGAGTAGAGACTGAGAAGGGTTCTAGGAGAGTTTCTGGACTGATACTGAAGTTTACTGCTACATAAGGAGTGATGAAGGAGAGTGTAGCCCTTGGATCTAACAATGCATAAACATCAGTATTAAAGACTCGCAACGTACCCATGACCACATCAGGAGTGTCCTCCTGATCCTGTCGAGCCTGAAGAGCATACAACCTATTTTGGCGCTGACCACCACCTGTACCAGATGAGGCACCCTGCTGGAGCTACTGTAGAACTAGTCTGAGTCTGCGGGTGACCATCCTTACCCTTTTGAGAAGCTGTGGGACAATCCCTCATCATGTGGCCTGGCTTACCACATCCAAAGCAATTTCCATTACCTTCCATGCACTCCTCCTGGTGGTTCCTACCACACTTTTTGCACACTGGGTTAGTGCGCCCATTAGTAACCCTACCTTGGGACTTAGAGCCAGGCGCTCTATCCTGATGATCCTTCTTGAACTTGGGCACTAGAGCACTAGCAGAAGATGGAGCTAGAGTTGAATTTTTCTGGCGATATTGAGAGCGATTGCCACCCTCTAACCTCTGCTGGAAGTGGCTATACTCACCTGTCCTAGCCCTCTTAGCATCACCTCCCCTCCCCTTGATCTTTTCCTCCTCAATCTATTGAGCATAAGTAACCAGCCTGGAGAAATCTATTTCTTTAATGATTATTGCGGTCTTGCATTCCTTGACCACATCATCAGACATACCAGACACAAACTTAATCATACGAGCTCTGGAGTCATCTACTATTGCTAAGGCATACTTGGATAACTGAGTGAACTTCAGTGCATAGTCCTTTATGCTTATGTCATTCTGTCTCAGATTGATGAACTCCTGAACCTTGGCTTTCCTGAGCTCTAGTGGGAAGAACCATTCCAAAAATGTAGTCTTGAAAAGATCCCAAGTCACTGATCCTGCATTGGCACAACGAGATTCCTTCCACTGCTGGTACCAAGTATAAGCCAGCCCTTTCAGCTGATAGGCAGCTAAGTCTGCACTCTCCACTGGAGTGATACCCATAATGTCTGTCACCTTTTGAATATCCTCTAAAAACTCTTGGGGATCCTTCTCTGACTTAGACCCATAAAACTCTGGAGGGTTCATCCGAGTGAAATCCCGAACATTGGCAACAACAATATTGACTTGAGGCGGAGCTGGAGCCGTAACCTGCTGATTGACTTGGGCGGTCATGGCCTGAGCAAGTACATGAAAAGCAGCCCTAAATTTGGCAAGCGTAATCGGCTCATTCAGTGGGTCTGCTGGAGCTGCTGGTGTTGATTGATTCCTAGCGTTAGCTCTTCTGGGAGGCATTTTTCTGAAATGCGAAGAGCATGAGTTAGAATAGAGGATGATTAAATAGAGTTTATACTCTATAGCACGAACTGGAAAAGAAAGAAGGGAAGTTATTCCTAATGACATCTCATAGCTTCTCCCCAATAAGTGAGGCGTGCTTCACACCCATGAAGAAGACTCTACTTGATGCGACTTTCAAACACCCTAGGACACTTAAACCTGATGCTCTGATACCAAGTTTGTCAAGCCCCGAAGCTACCCCCTGGATGCAACATGGTGCTTAGTGTCACAAGTGACCCCAAGCTAACCCATGGCATGACATATCTACGCAAAACCAATTTAGAGATATGTACTGTGCGAAAGCTAAAACAATTTAATATCTGAAAAGAAGAAGAGAGCCCAACAAATCTGAAATGGGTATAATATGAAAAAATAGTTTAGTGTTGATTGAAAACAACACTAACAACTACTGAGTCTAGTCTATGTCTGAAAGCCATCAAATTGAATAGGAGTTGCTGGGACATGCCCCTAGCTAACTCTACAAATTTAAAACTGAAGGTAAATACTGAAATGAAGCATGTCTATTGTCCTCGAACTAATGAGGACTCACCACTGAACTGCTGAGTACGAACTGGGGAATCGAACTAGGCGCGGTATGGATGCTGAGTGACTGAAACTACATAATAAAATGATGTAGCACAAAAGTATGCATCAGTACTTTGAATGTACTGAGCATGCATGATATGTATACAAAGCTGGACAATATAGAACTGAATATGAAGATAGATACTGCAACATAACTGAAA
Organism: Jaltomata sinuosa; assembly: GCA_003996215.1. Taxonomy (NCBI): domain Eukaryota; kingdom Viridiplantae; phylum Streptophyta; class Magnoliopsida; order Solanales; family Solanaceae; genus Jaltomata; species Jaltomata sinuosa. Next base: position 1,264 of record QJPP01002860.1, on the reverse strand, counting down.
ATTGAACTGAATGTAATGACCAAGTATAAATCATGATATAGTATACTGAAGTGAATACTGAATATAAATACTGGATACAAGGTCAATGCACATGAATCTGACTGTGGGAGATACTACTAACCGACATACCCCAAGTTGAGATAACTATGGGGCCAACCTGTGATCCTGGATGGGAGGGTGTTCATACCGTGCCAAGGGTACGAACAAGACTGACGTGGATCCACTATTGATGTCCATAAGGGACAAGGACGTACAACCTAGTCTGACAACTGACTCCTTTAAACCTATGGTGGTGCCGTAGTTCTGGGACTTGGGGACTGCTTCTAATGGTCTTAACCTAAACTGACAACTAAACCTTCATCCCCTCATCCGCTTGGTACTAAGTCTACTCCCGCTGAATGTAAGCGATAATATACTGAATAAAATGATAGCTCAAAATACTAAAGAAAGGTTGAGAATGCACATACATAAGCTGAAGGATATGGCATTCAATTTCTAAAGCATGAGCATATAACTGATCTGTTTAGCAAGCTAAATTCATGGAAATACTAGAATTTCTACAAGCTAGGATTTCTAACATTATTCATGAAACTATAACAATTCTCCAAGAGACATGAAATCAATACCATAAAAGCTGTAAGGATTGAATTACAATAGTTTCCCTAAGATTTTGGAACCCTAGGTATGAAACATTCATGGAGAAAACTGAATTTGACTGGAATCTAGGGACCTAAAGGGTGAAAGGAACCCACTAGTGAAATCCCACATACCTGATGAAGAAATCCATGGAGAAATCCTTAGATTTTTAGGGCTGAACTTGGTAAAGGCCTCTACTTGTTCTTGGGAGAAAACTATCGCCTCTTTTGATTCCTTTCTTTCTAAGTCCGGTGAATTTAGGATATTGAAGGTTTTATAAGTCAGGTGAATTTAGGATAATGAAGGTTTTAGGTATCTTTTGACTAATAAAGTAGGCTTAGAGTAGTCAAAATAACGTAGCCTAGGCATTAAATTAGGTAGGAAATGTCTAGAGTGCCCCTAGAATTTAATTAGAAAAGCTGTTGAAAATCGTGACTCAGGGATCACGACTTAGTTCTACGACTCGTGGAAAGTTCCATGGTTTGTGGAACTCAGTCGTGGTTTCCTGATCCTGAAAATTGGGCTACTAGATTGAACCCTACGAGTTGGGTTTATAACTCGTGGAAACTTCCACGGGTCGTGGAACCCACTCATGGTTCCTGTAGGAAATCTTGGTCCTCTAAACTTT
>QJPP01002859.1:0-16169 GCA_003996215.1 Jaltomata sinuosa | reverse complement strand
CTCAATAGCATTGATGACCGCGACCACCCTCATGTCACTTGGTTGCTTCATCAATTTAGACATATCGAACTTGACTATTTCATTGTTCAATCGGAAGATCAGTTCGTTTTTCTCCATGTCAACCAAAACTCTCGCCGTAGCTAACAATGGTCGTCCCAAGATTATGGGAACTTCGAAGTCCACTTCGCAATCCAAAATTACAAAGTCAGCTGGGAAGATAAGCTTACCGATCTTTATTAGCACATCAGACAAGATCCCTACGGGTCGCTTTACCGAACGGTCAGCCATCCTCACTCTCATGGACGTTGGTTTCGGAGCTCCCAAACCCAATTTGTTATACACTGCTAGCGGCATCAAATTGATACTAGCACCAAGATCACACATAGCTCTTCCGAAGTTGAGCTTCCCGATAGTACATGGAACAGTGAACGCACCTGGATCATCCTTCTTTTCAACTAACGACCTTGAAGAGATAGCGCTGCAGTGATGGAGGTTGTCTTCCGGCTCAAAACTTACCGTCCTCTTCTTTGTGATCAAGTCCTTCATGAACTTGGCATAACCGGGCATTTGTTCCAGCGCTTCCACCAATGGTATGTTTATTGAAATTTGTTTCAACATGGTGATGAAGTTTAGGAACTTACCGTCGTTAGCTCTCTTCTTCAAACGCTGTGGGAACGGAGGTGGGTGTCGAAACATCATAGTTGGAAGCTTTTCAGCTTCCTTGCGTTTCTCTGCGGCTTTGGCGTTTCCTCCTCTACCGCATCTTCACCATCCGCACTATCACCTTGAGCATGAATTACCGGATGTGATTCCGGTAATAATTTTCCGCTTCTTGTGGTGATCGCCATACAGCTTGCATTATTCTGCGGATTAGTGGTGTCGCTCGGCAAAGTCCCTTGTTTCCTTGGGTTTAGAGATGCCGAGATGTGACCCACTTGCTGCTCTAGTTGTTTGATAGCGGTTGAGTGTGACTCTACTACCAGACTCAATGTTGATAGCTCATTCCGCATTGCCTTTACCCCAGAGTCAGTCGACTCTACCTTAAGCAGCATCTTTGCCATCATGTTCTCAAGTTTGGAAGTCTCAGCCTCGCTGCCAGTTTTGTCCCGATTGCCAGGTGGTATATACAACCCACCTCTATCGGTGTTGTTCCTCCAGCTTCCTTGGTTGCGATTTTTGTAGCCACCATTCTCATAGTGGTTTGGATAGTTCCGACCTTGGTTTCCTTGGCCATTGGCCTGGAAACCCCCCACGTAATTCGCGTCCTCAGTCTCTATACCTTGGGAACCCACAGCTTGCACCTTCTCTATACTTCCTGACGTCAAGTGCCTTGTCAGGCGATCTAACTGCGTTTTCAGGTGCGCCATGTCTTGGTCGCGTTCCTCCTCTTTCCTACGCTGCTCGGCTGACATACCAACTGTATAGGTGCTAGCTGCAACCTCTGAATCTCGTGTGTGCCAGGCCCTGTTGGTCTTGGTGAGCCTGTCCAAAATAGTTGTGGCGTCGGCAAAAGTGCGACCCATAAATGCTCCACCTGCTGCGTTGTCCAACGTCGGCTTGGTAGCCGAATTTAGTGCCCTGTAGAATGTCTGCATCAAGAATTCATTGTTCAGCTGATGGTTGGGGCACTGTGTCAGTTTCTTCTTGAATCGCACCCAAGTCTCGTGCAGTGCTTCGTGCGGTTGCTGCCTAAAGTTGCTGATTTCGTCCCTCAACTGTATCATCCGAGAGGGAGGAAAGAACCTTTCTAGGAAAGCTCCTCTCAACTCGCCCCACGTTGCGATAGAGTCGGGGGTCAATTCCGTCAACCACAACGCTGCCTCATCAGACAGAGACAATGGAAACAATCTGAGCTTGATCGCTGTCTGACTCACTCCTGGCAATTCGAACGATTTGCAGATCCCCACGAAATTCATTAAGTGCTGGTTTGGATCATCACCAGCGGCACCTCGGAATACTCCTCTCAAATTCAGCAACTGAATCATCGTGCTAGTGATATTGAACTTTGCTCCAGGCGGTAGCGGTGGAACAATAATGGCGCCCGTCGCGCCAGCTCTATCTAAATCAAGATCATCATCATTCCGTGCACCATCGTCCTGCAGACCACCAGCATTAAGGTTTTGTTGGGCCTGCAGTTCAGCAGCGAGCCTTGCTGCCTCTAGTTGTGCGGCCATGGTCTGCCTCAATGTTCTAGCAAGTTCGGGGTCGTAAGGTAAAATTTGTTCCCCCGAACCTCGGGTACTTGGCATGCACAACTGTTTACCCTGTCAAAACAAAAACAACAAACAAAAATAAAAGCAGGAAACTATGACTAAGAGTCAAATAAACACACCAGACTTAATTAACAACCGTATTCCCCGGCAACAGCGCCACTTAAATTGAGAATGAATAAGTTGAGGGTGTTGATGTGACGCTAATTTACGTCACTTTCGACTCCTTTTTACTAAGAACAATCGTACGTTTTCAAGCAACCATTGTTGTTTTTGATGTTTTTATGTTGTATTTGTAGGAAATGAAAACAAACACGGAAACGGACGGAAATACGCGAAAAAGAGCAATCTGCCTAAGTGTGACGGCCTGAGTGACGGCCCGTCACACATGTGATGGTCCGTCACTGGGACCGTCACTCCAAGGCAGCAAAGGGACAGTGCCACTGCCTAAGGCTGACGGTCCAGGCGACGGTCCGTCAAGGCAGTGACGGTCCGTCAGCCTGACCGTCACGCTAAGGCAGTGGCTTACGTCGGCGACCCGCGTTTTGGGGATTCCTAGCCCGGTTTGGATTTGGTTTCTTTGACTCCTATAAATACCCTATGATAGGTTTATGTAATTAGAATTCACCCAATAGTTTTAGAATAGTTTTTAGTCGTTTTTTGAGAGCAACAACACGTTTTCGGATTCTTGAATTCGTGTTCTTGAGTTCTTGGTTGTTCTTGTTCTTGGATTATTGAAGAGTATTTTCATTATATTGTAAGAACTTCTTCTCCTTATTATGAATTCAATTCTCTTCTCTTTTCTTTATAGCATGATTAACTAAAACTCCCGCAACTAGGGTTGTGGGAGCCATGACAAACGTAGCAATATAGATTCCGGGGAGCGTTGGGTTCGATTTATGTATTGTCACGTTGTTAATCATACATTATGTCACGTTTTCTAGTGGGTTGCAAACATTAGAACATGCCTAGGTTTAATTTGCTTGAGAAAGAGATTAAAACCGAGAAACTTGATTAACAACAAGGATTCGAGACTACCAACTCTCGTCTTAAAGATTAATGTCGTAACTGGATTAATCTACTTGATGTTAGGATTAAGAGCTAAAAAGTACATCTTTTTGAGATCGAGATAAGATAAAAGGAAATTTGTTTATTTGGTCGAGAGACGTTTAGACGATACAATTGACGCAATCACATCGTGACACGCATATAGAAAGAACCCAGTTAAGCCTAGAATCGACATTGTTACAACGCCATGGTGACCACGTACCTAGTTCGCATTCTCTCATACTGATTTAAACTCCTACGTTTATTATTGTTTTGTTTACAATTTGATTACAAACCCCCCCTTTTATTTACTGGAAACGATTGACGACTAGTCATCTACTTCACTAAAGTCTTAATCATCACCATATTCTCTGTGGGATTCGACCCCAACCTTGTTGGGTTATATATTTGACAACGATCGCGTACGCTTCTTAAATAGAGGTGTAGTTTGAGCGTTATCAAAAATGGCGCCGTTGCCGGGGAATACGGTTTTTGATTAAGTCTGGTGTGTTTAGTTAACTTTTAGTCATAATTTCTTGCTTTTATTTTTGTTTGTTGTTTTTGTTTTTGGACAGGGTACAGATTTGTGCATGCCAAGTACCCGAAGCTCGGGTACTTCAATATTACCTTACGATCCCGAGCTTGCGAGAACATTAAGGCTCAATATGGCCGCACAAAACGAGGCAGCGAGGATCGCTGCGGAACTGCAGGCCCAACAAAATCTTAATGCTGGTGGTCTGCAGGACGATGGTGCACGGAATGATGATGAGCTTGATTTAGATGGAGCTGGCGCGACGGGCGCCATTGTTGTTCCACCGCTACCGCCCGGAGCAAAGTTCAATATCACTAGCACGATGATACAGTTGCTGAATTTAAGAGGTGTATTCCGAGGTGCCGCTGGTGATGATCCAAACCAGCACTTAATGAATTTCGTGGGGATCTGCAAATCGTTCGAATTGCCAGGAGTGAGTCAGACAGCGATCAGGCTCAGATTGTTTCTGTGGTCTCTGTCTAATGAGGCAGCGTTGTGGTTGACAGAGCTGACCCCCGACTCTATCGCAACGTGGGGAGAGTTGAGAGGAGCTTTCCTAGAAAGGTTCTTTCCTCCCTCTCGGATGATACAGTTGAGGGACGAAATCAGCAACTTCAGGCAGCAACCGCATGAAGCACTGCACGAGACTTGGTTGCGATTTAAGAAGAAACTGACACAGTGCCCCAACCATCAGCTGAACAATGAATTCTTGATGCAAACATTCTACAGGGCACTAAATTCGGCTACCAAGCCAACATTGGACAACGCAGCAGGTGGAGTGTTTATGGGTCACACTTTTGCCGACGCCACAGCTATTTTAGACAGGCTCACCAAGACCAACAGGGCCTGGCACACACGAGATTCAGAGGTTGCAGCTAGCACCTATACAGTTGGTATGTCAGCTGAGCAGCGTAGGAAAGAGGAGGAACGCGACCAAGACATGGCGCACCTGAAAACGCAGTTAGATCTCCTGACAAGGCACTTGACGTCAGGAAGTATAGAGAAGGTACAAGCTGTGGGTTCCCAAGGTATAGAGACTGAGGACGCGAATTACGTGGGGGGGTTCCAGGCCAATGGCCAAGGAAACCAAGGTCGGAACTATCCAAACCACTATGAGAATGGTGGCTACAAAAATCGCGACCAAGGAAGCTGGAGGAACAACACCGATAGAGGTGGGTTGTATATACCACCTAGTAATCGGGATAAAACTGGCAGCGAGGCTGAGACGTCCAAACTTGAGAACATGATGGCAAAGATGCTGCTGAAGGTGGAATCGACTGACTCTGGGGTAAAGGCAATACGGACTGAGTTATCAACGTTGAGTCAAGTAGTGGAGTCACACTCAACCGCGATCAAGCAACTAGAGCAGCAAGTGGGTCACATCTCGGCATCTCTAAACCCAAGGAAACCAGGTACTTTGCCGAGTGACACCACTCATCCGCAGAATGACGCAAGCTGTATGGCGATCACCACAAGAAGCGGAAAAATATTACCGGAATCACATCCGGTAATTCAGACTCAAGGTGATACTGCGGATGATGAAGAGGCAGTAGAGGAGGAAACGCCAAAGCCCGCAGAGAAACGCAAGGAAGCTGAAAAGCTTCCAACTATGATGTTTCGACACCCACCTCCGTTCCCACAGCGGTTGAAGAAGAGAGCTGACGACGGTAAGTTCCTGAACTTCATCACCATGTTGAAACAAATTTCAATAAACATACCATTGGTGGAAGCGCTGGAACAAATGCCCGGTTATGCCAAGTTCATGAAGGACTTGATCACAAAGAAGAGGACGGTAAGTTTTGAGCCGGAAGACAACCTCCATCACTGCAGCGCTATTTCCTCTAGATCATTAGTGGAAAAGAAAGGAGATCCAGGTGCGTTCACTGTTCCATGTACTATCGGGAAGCTCAACTTCGGAAGAGCTATGTGTGATCTTGGGGCTAGTATCAATTTGATGCCGCTAGCAGTGTATGACAAATTGGGTTTGGGACCTCCTAAACCAACGTCCATGAGAGTGATGATGGCTGACCGTTCGATAAAACGACCTGTTGGAGTATTGTCTGATGTGCTAGTGAAGATTGGTAAGCTTATCTTCCCAGCTGACTTTGTGATCTTGGATTGCGAAGTAGATTTTGAAGTCCCCATAATCTTGGGACGACCATTGCTAGCCACCGCAAGAGTGTTGGTTGATATGGAAAAGAATGAACTGACCTTCAGACTAAACAATGAAGTCGTCAAGTTCGATGTGACCAAACTGATGAAGCGACCAAGTGACATGAGAGTGGTCGCGGTCATCAATGCTGTTGAGGAAGCCCCTGCGGATGTGCACCTTGAGGAGAAGAGTTTGGTTGAGACTCTAGTTGTGGTAAGAAGTATGGTGCGAGAGCATAAACATGTAGAGGAAGGCGGTGAGATTAAATCTAGAAAGCAAAAACACCGCAAGAGAATCTGCAAAGAAAGAGCGAAGAAGCGGTCACGACTAGCTGCGGAGCCAACAAAAGAAGAAGTTGGACAGCAACATCGAATCAGCAGCGCGTGCAAACACTCCATCGAGTTCTCTTGTTTTGGAGACCCTGGCGGTCTCCAACAGCATTCCAGAATCTGAGTCATATCGACTTCACAGGTATTCCTTTATTCTCACAGTTTTTAGTTTGCATATATATGCATTGGGGACAATGCATGAGTCTAAGTTGAGGGTGTTGGGAAACCTGTGAGTCACCACCGAGGGATTTTGTTGCCGATTTTTTTTCCCTACGGTGTGCTATCTAGTAGAACCGGCATGTTTAGGTTGTTGTTTTAAATTTTTTTTAGTGTCTATAGCAAGCATGCGTTGTTCTTGTCTAAAAACGAGGCCCCTTGAAAAATTTTCTGGTTTTGAGCTTATGTTGAAACAATTGACTGTCTGGATCCTTGAATGTCATTGTGTGAATATGATTAGAATGAGTATGCTTAAGCCGAGCGGTTGTTTGATAGTTGGTAGCGATATAGTTTCTTTGGTGCTAAGAGTGTGTGAGATTAATTGTTATAAATTCTTACTCTGTGCATGCATCTAGAACTTGCCCGGTCTATTTTGTTAAGTTTGAAGTTGGTTGCTTAGGAAAGGATCGCAGGCCCTTTTTGATGCAGTCCACTTAGCCTATATGACCGTCCAAATACAAATAATCCCTTTTGATCCCTGTTTGAGCCGTAATTGACCTTATTCTTTCAATAACCTGTCACCATTCCTGTTTAACTTTGAATCCCTATCTTGGCCCTGGTCCTTCCTTGGACATCGTGCACCTCAACGTAGGCAAAACAACCTAAGTTGAGGGTGGCTACTATAGAGGTAAACCCTGTTTTGGCCCTGGTCCTACCAATGGACATTGTGCACCTTGACGTAGGCAATCAGCCTAAGTTGAGGGTGGCTACTACAGTGGTAAAGGAGAAAAAAAAAAGAAGATGGAGATGATTGTTGTTGAATAGAATGAAAATCTGGGTGTGCGCCTAAGAAAAGAAAAGAAAAATAAAGAAAGATGAAAAAGATCGAAAAAGAAACAAAAAGAATTGTCAATAAAGAGGTCGCACCTGTATCTAGAATCAAGGAAATAAAAAAGGTGAATAAGGATGGATAAAGTGAAGTTATGTGGTGATAAGATGTAAATGGTTCCAAGGAGGGCTTAGTCACTAACCCCTAAATGTATCCTACCTGCACCCGAAGCCTCATTACAAGCAAATACAAGTCCTGTAGTGATCCTAAGTAGCTTTCTGAAGAACTGAAATAGAATAGTAAGGGCAAGCCTATGGTATCGCATGTGCATTGTTTGAAATCGTTTGTGAGTGTGAGCGCTTACCTAGTCCCAAATCTTGTGTGTGGGATTTCTTTGTGGTGAGGGCACCAAGATATCTATATTGTCTATTGATTGTTAGGATAGCTATGCGTATGTGTATGCATAATATTCTATCATATCGGAATGACATGTTTGGATCCTTGCAAGTTAGTGTTTCATACATACGTGTGCTACGAGGGAGCTTGATTTAATTGAATAAGTGTTGAATGACCATGAAGTGCTATAGACATGAGTTCGTGTTCTTAGTTGAGTCGTATTATTATTTTATGTTATGTTGCTTGAGGACAAGCGAACGTTTTAAGTTGAGGGTGTTGGTGTGACGCTAATTTACGTCACTTTCGACTCCTTTTTACTAAGAACAATCGTACGTTTTCAAGCAACCATTGTTGTTTTTGATGTTTTTATGTTGTATTTGTAGAAAATGGAAACAAACACGGAAACGGACGGAAATACGCGAAAAAGAGCAATCTGCCTAAGTGTGACGGCCTGAGTGACGGCCCGTCACACATGTGACGGTCCGTCACTGGGACCGTCACTCCAAGGCATCAAAGGGACAGTGCCACTGCCTAAGGCTGACAGTCCAGGCGACGGTCCGTCAAGGCAGTGACGGTCCGTCAGCCTGACCGTCACGCTAAGGCAGTGGCTTACGTCGGCGACCCGCGTTTTGGGGATTCCTAGCCCGTTTTGGTTTTGGTTTCTTTGACTCCTATAAATACCCTATGTTAGGTTTATGTAATTATTACTCTCCCATTATTTCAAACACGTTTTTAGTTAGTTTTCGAGAGCAAGAACACGTTTCTTGAATTAACAATTGTGTTCTTGATTCGTTCTTGAGTTCTTGGTTTCTCTTGTTCTTGGCGATTGAAGAGTGGTTTTCATTATATTGTAAGAACTTCTTCTCCTTATTATGAATTCAATTCTCTTCTCTTTTCTTTATAGCATGAGTAACTAAAACTCCCGCAACTAGGGTTGTGGGAGCCATGGCAAACGTAGCAATATAGATTCCGGGTAGCGTTGGGTTCGATTTATGTATTGTCACGTTGTTAATCATACATTATGTCACATTTTCTAGTGGGTTGCAAACATTAGAACATGCCTAGGTTTAATTTGCTTGAGAAAGAGATTAAAACAGGGAAACTTGATTAACAACAAGGATTCGAGACTACCAACTCTCGTCTTAAAGATTAATGCCGTAACTGGATTAATCTACTTGATGTTAGGATTGAGAGCTAAAAAGCACATCTTTTTGAGATCGAGAGAAGATAAAAGGAAATTTGTTTATTTGGTCGAGAGACGTTTAGACGATACAATTGACGCAATAACATCGTGACACGCATATAGAAAGAACCCAGTTAAGCCTAGAATCGACATTGTTACAACGCCATGGTGACCACGTCCCTAGTTCGCATTCTCTCATACTGATTTAAACTCCTACGTTTATTATTGTTTTGTTTACAATTTGATTACAAAACCCCCCTTTTATTTACTGGAAACGATTGACGACTAGTCATCTACTTCACTAAAGTCTTAATCATCACCATATTCTCTGTGGGATTCGACCCCAACCTTGTTGGGTTATATATTTGACAACGATCGCTTACGCTTCTTAAATTGAGGTCTAGTTTGAGCGTTATCAAAAATCTTTTTGATAACGCTCAAACTACACCTCAAATTAACGAGGCGTAAGCGATCGTTGTCAAGTAAAGAACCCAACAAGGTTGGGGTCGAATCCCACAGAGAATATAGTGAAGATTAAGACTTTAGTGAAGTACGTGACTAATGGTCAATAGTTTCCGGTAAGTAAAAGGGGGGGGGGGTTGTAATCAACGTGAACAAAAGCAACAATAATGTAAGAGAATAATCAGTAAGAGAGAATGAACTAGGGACGTGTTCACCATGGCTTTTGTAACAATGTCGATTCTAGGCTTAACCGGGTTCTTTCTATATGCTTGTCACGATGTGATTGCGTCAATTGTATCGTCTAAACGTCTCTCGACCAAATAAACAAATTTCCTTTTATCTTCTTTCGATCTCAAAAAGATGTGCTTTTTAGCTCTCAATCCTAACATCAAGTAGACTAATCCAGTTACGGCATTAATCTTTAAGACGAGAGTTGGTAGTCTCGAATCCTTGTCGTTAATCAATTTTTCCCGGTTTTAATCTCTTTACTCAAGCAAATTAAACCGTAACGGCGCCACTTTTTGATAACGCTCAAACTACACCTCAAATTAATGAAGCGTAAGCGATCGTTGTCAAGTAAAGAACCCAACAAGGTTGGGGTCGAATCCCACAGAGAATATGGTGATGATTAAGACTTTAGTGAATTAGTTGACTATTCGTCAATCTTTTCCAGTAAATAAAGGGGGGGTTTTGTAATCAACTTGTAAACAAAACAATAACTAACGTATGGGAATAATCAGTGGGAGAGAATGAACTAGGGATGTGTTCACCATGGCGTTGTAACAATGTCGATTCTAGGCTTAATCGGGTTCTTTCTATATGTGTGTCACGATGTGATTGCGTCAATTGTATCGTCTAAACGTCTCTCGACCAAATAAACAAATTTCCTTTTATCTTCTCTCGATCTCAAAAAGATGTGCTTTTTAGCTCTCAATCCTAACATCAAGTAGATTAATCCAGTTACGGCATTAATCTTTAAGACGAGAGTTGGTAGTCTCGAATCCTTGTTGTTAATCAAGTTTCCCGGTTTTAATCTCTTTCTCAAGCAAATTAAACCTAGGCATGTTCTAATGTTTGCAACCCACTAGAAAACGTGACATAATGTATGATTAACAACGTGACAATACATAAATCGAACCCAACGCTCCCCGGAATCTATATTGCTACGTTTGCCATGGCTCCCACAACCCTAGTTGCGGGAGTTTTAGTTAATCATGCTATAAAGAAAAGAGAAGAGAATTGAATTCATAATAAGGAGAAGAAATTCTTACAATATAATGAAAACCACTCTTCAATATCCCAGAACAAGAACAACCAAGAACTCAAGAACACGAATTCAAGAATCCGAAAACGTGTTGTTGCTCTCAAAAAATGACTAAAAACTATTCTAAAACTATTGGGTGAACTCTAATTACATAAACCTATATAGGGTATTTATAGGAGTCAAAGAAACCAAATCCAAAACGGGCTAGGAATCCCCAAAACGCGGGTCACCGACGTAAGCCACTGCCTTAGCGTGACGGTCAGGCTGACGGACCGTCACTGCCTTGACGGACCGTCGCCTGGACCGTCAGCCTTAGGCAGTGGCACTGTCCCTTTGCTGCCTTGGAGTGACGGTCCCAGTGACGGACCGTCACATGTGTGACGGGCCGTCACTCAGGCCGTCACACTTAGGCAGATTGCTCTTTTTCGCGTATTTCCGTCAGTTTCCGTGTTTGTTTCCATTTCCTACAAATACAACATAAAAACATCAAAAACAACAATGGTTGCTTGAAAACGTACGATTGTTCTTAGTAAAAAGGAGTCGAAAGTGACGTAAATTAGCGTCACATCAGCAGAGTCCTCAGATGCTGTGATTACATGTACGATTTTTGTGTGCCATCAGTCGGCTATGGCTTTATTTGATCCTGGATCCACTTGTTCATATGTATCTGCCTACTTTGTACCTTGTTTGGGGTTGGCTAGTGAGCCATTATCTATTCATGTTTCTGTTTTGACCCCAGTAGGAGATTCCTTAGTAGTGGATCGGATTGTGAGATCTTGTATGCTATCTATTGGTGATTCAGAGACTTGGGGTGATTTGATGATTCTTGATATGCTAGATTTTGATGTGATACTGGGCATGGACTGGTTATCCCCTCACTGTGTGGTTTTGGATTGTTATGCCAAGACCATTACCATAGCTGTGCCCGGTGTATCCCCTGTTGTGTGGCAGGGTTCTGTTAGCCATGCACCATCTGGGATCATCTCTTGTCTTCGAGCTAGAAAGTTGATTTCTCGTGGGTGTTTAGCTTATCTAGCATATGTCCGAGATGTTAGTGCTGACCCTACTTCTCCTGAGTCTGTTCATGTGGTTAGAGACTTCCTCGATGTGTTTCCTACCGACCTGCCAGGCCTTCCACCTGAGAGAGATATTGATTTCGCTATTGAGCTAGAGCCGGGCACCAGGCCCATTTCTATTTCTCCTCACCGTATGGCTCCTGCTGAGTTGAGGGAGCTTAAGAAGCAGCTCCAGGATTTGTTAGCGAAGGGGTTTATTAGACCTAGTGTGTCACATTGGGGTGCTCATGTTCTCTTCGTTAAGAAGAAGGATGGGTCGATGCGCATGTGTATTAATTATCGGTAGCTGAATAGGGTGACAGTGAAGAATAGGTATCCGATGCCGAGGATCGATGACTTGTTTGACCAGCTTCAGGGTTCAGTCGTGTTTTCGAAGATTGATTTGAGGTTTGGCTACCATCAGTTGAGTATTAGGGCGGAGGACATCCCTAAGACAGCATTCAGGACACGTTATGGCCATTATGAGTTCCTGGTGATGTCTTTTGGGTTGACTAATGCCCCCGTAGCCTTTATGAACTTGATGCACAGGGTTCTATGGCCGTATTTGGACTCATTTGTGAAGTTTTTATAACGACATCTGGTATACTCGCATTAGTAGAGATGAGCATGAGCAGCACTTGAGGGTATATACTCCAGACTTTGAGAGTATCATCGCTTTTATGCCAAGTTCTCAAAGTGTGAGTTTTTGGTTGAGTCAGTTGCATCCTAGGACGTGGGATCTAAGATAGGATTAGGGTTGACCCGGGAAATATTTTGCGGTTTGTGATTGCGCCGTAGACTTACTATTTGCTACTGACGGTCCGCAGCTTTATTGGGTTAGAGGTTACTACCGATGGTTCGTTGAGGGATTCTCTTCCATAGCAGCACCCTTGACTATGCTGACTAGGAAGGATGTCCCATTTCAGTGGTCGGATCAGTGTGAGGATAGCTTCCAGAGGCTTAAGGCCTTATTGACTTCAGCTCCAGTTTTGACTTTGTCGGTTAAGGGTCAGAGCTTCTCCGTGTATTGTGATGCTTCTAGGTTGGTCTTGGTTGTTTGTTGATGCAGCAGGGTCGAGTAATAGCATATGGTCAGGCAGCTGAAGGTTCACGAGCGCAAACTACCCCACTTCATGACTTAGAGTTGGCAGCGGTAGTTTTCGCGCTCAAGATCTGGAGGCATTACCTATATGGAGTTCACTGTGAGATCTTCACTGATCACCGTAGTCTTCAGTATATCACGAGTCAGCGAGAGTTGAACTCGAGACAGAGGAGATGGGTCGAGTTACTGAAGGACTATGACTTCACTATTCTGATCATCCAGGCAAGGTAAACGTAGGTAGCGGATGCCTTGAGTCGGAAGGCAGTGAGTATGGGTAGCCTAGCTTCTCTTTCAGTTTCAGAGCGCCATTGGCCTTGGACATCAGTCCTTGGCTAACCGTCTGGTTAGGCTTGACTTGTCGGATCCTAGCAGGGTTCTCGCCAGTGTTGAGGTTCGTTCTACTTTGATTGATCAGATTCAGAGCCATCAGTTTGAGGATCAGCAGTTGTGTGACCTTCGTGATCGAGTTGTTCAGGGTGAGACCAGCCAGGCTACTCTAGATTCAGATGGGGTTCTGAGGTTTGATAGTCGCCTTTGTGTTCTGAGGATTAGCGATTTGATTCAGTTGATACTTCATGAGGCACATTGTACTAGATACTTCATTCACCCTGGCACAGCAAAGATGTATAGAGACTTGAGGCAGCTTTACTGGTGGAGTGGTATGAAGTCGGATATAGCGGATTTCATATCTCGATGCTTGAACTGCCAGTAGGTTAAGTTCGAGCACATGAGACCTGGTGTTTTGATGCAGCGACTTCCCATTCCTGAGTGGAAGTGGGAAGGGATTACTATGGACTTCGTTGTTGGTTTGCCTCGTACTTCTCATGGGTTTGATTCCATATGGGTGATTATTGATAGGCTGACTAAGTCAGCACATTTCTTGCCGGTTCATACTTCTTATGGTGCAGAGAGGTTAGCTCAGATCTACCTTCGTGAGATTGTTCGGTTTCATGGGGTCCCAACTTTTATTATTTCAGACCGCGTCACTCAGTTCACATCTCAGTTTTGGAGGGCTATTCAGCGAGATTTGGGTACAGAGGTTCACCTTAGTACCGCTTTCCACCCTCAGACAGATGGCCAGTCCGAGAGGACCATTCAGATTTTGGAGGACATGCTTCGGGCCTGTGTTCTTGACTTTGGAGGTTCTTGGGATCAGTTTGTTCCCTTGGCAGAGTTTGCTTATAATAACAGCTTCCATTCGAGTATCGGCATGGCACCTTTTGAGGCTTTGTATGGCAGGCGTTGCAGATCACCGGTAGGTTGGTTTGATGGTTTTAGTTCTAGGCCACAGAGCACAGATCTGCTTCGAGATTCCTTAGACCGAGTCTGAGTGATTCAGGACAGACTTCGGGAAGCTCAGAGCAGGCAGAAGAGTTATGCTGATCGTAGGCTTCGTGCCTTAGAATTTAGTGTCGGTGACTTGGTGTTTCTCCGTGTATCGCCCATGAAGGGCGTGATGAGATTTGGTAGGCGGGGCAAGCTTAACCCCAGGTACATTGGGCCGTTTGAGATTCTTCAGAGGGTTGGTAGCGTTGCCTATCACCTAGCCTTGCCTCCGATGTTTTCAGCTATACATCCTGTATTCCATGTTTTGATGTTGCGTCGGTATGTCCCAGATGAGTCTCATGTGTTGCAGTGGGATTCAGTTCAGTTGGGTGAGGGTTTAGCCTTTGTTGAGGAGTCGGTGGCTATTTTGGCCAGAGATGTCAGGAGATTGAGGTCTCGAGAGATCCCGGTTGTTAAGGTTCAGTGGAGGCACCATCCAGTCGAGGAGGCTACCTGGGAGACCGAGAGAGATATGCGGGCTCAGTATCCGCAGCTGTTTGAGCCTTCAGGTACCCCCTTGACCTAAACTTTCGAGGACGAAAGTCCTTTTTAGTAGTGGATGATGTAATGACCCTTCCGGTTATTTCCACGTATATATTTTCCTGGTACCGTTAGAGCGTGTTTGTAGCGGCCCCAAGTCATTTAAGGCTTGTCGGGACCGGTATTTCGGCGCCGGGTCCATGTGTTTGATCGTACGTTTCTTTAATAAATTTTCTGAACTTTGGGTAAAATGTCTCAGATCTTTTCTCTCGATATATAAAGAGTTAGAAGTCCCCCGAATACCAAATCGAAGGTCTACGAGTCTAGTTTCCAACGCACAAAACCTCACGTCCAACTGATCTCGGAGTAAAAAGTTATGACTGTTTTACCGCGGACTGTCTGGAAGAAACCGGGTTGCGAACCGGGTCGCGAACCGGGTCGGGTCAAAATCGATTTAAAGCCTCAACTTCACGTTTTAAAATGTCATTTCAGTTCTGAAACAGTGAGAAAACGTAAGGGAGTGTTCCAAGAGAGTTCTTGAGTAATGAAATCGTGCGTACTTGAAAATATTTAATTTAAAAGTCGAATGTGGGAAGAAAATTATATTATTATTACCTTTTCAAAATATTTTAAAGGTTTATGAAAAATATTTTTGTTATGATATAATTGTATATGTATTTATTTGATAAGGTTTTAATACACTACAATATTTTAACGGAGATAGTAAATTTAGTTATGTTGAAAATTATTATTATAATATAGTAGGTTTTATTTGAAATGATTTTCGATTAATTATGGTATATTCAAAAAGTTATATATATTTTACCATGAATTTATGCAATACCCGAGTATATACTTAACGGGACGAATTGGTTGCCACCTCCACTTCCACGTGGAAGTGGAGGCATTATACAGCAAAGTTAGGCTTGTGTAAGTGGCTGCCACTTGTTCAAGTGTCACTCATTAGTATATTAGCTAATTAAGTGGCTGTGTATTTAATATAGGCATACTACTACTATATGTATCCTTATAGGTTGAAGAAATTAGGTGTGAAAAAATATTTTGATGCGATATTAAGAAAAATCAATTATCTACGTCAAGTTATTCAAGCCCAAAGTCAAGTTTGATTTTGTTTCGGAGTTTTTCGGAGCGGTTCAGGATTGGATATCATCGCTCTAGCAGCTTGTCATCGGACGACAGGTAGGTTACGGTTTACTTTCCCAAGACTCCACATATATAGGATAAAATTGTATTAATGGGCATCCTTGGGTTGGTTTATTAGGTTGGTACCACAGACCTCGACCGCTTTATTCATGTCCGCCTACTTTTGTTCCTCCGTTGGTTGTAGTATTTGCCGATATATTTTATTTACCCTTGTGGTCCTGTGAGGCCTTGTTGACTCTGGAACATAGAAGGTGGGATCTTGGGAATGTCCGCGAGTCCCGGGCATATAATTATCCTTCTAGGCTGGTTATGCTTGCTGAGTAGCTATGGGCCTGTGCAGGGTCGATAGGTTGATTGTGAGCTGCTGGACAGCTATTGTGCTTGATCATACCATTTCCATGCATATAAGAGGTTTTTATCCATGTTTTACTACGGTTTTGGCTTCGGGCCTACTGGCACTATTTTCTAAACCTTGCATGGCC